>JAFIRS010001870.1:0-281383 GCA_018342105.1 Gonioctena quinquepunctata | reverse complement strand
GTATTGTTTTTAACTGTTTTTTTATTCTTATCCCTATCCTCCCAGTAGTACTCCTGACCATGTTTTCAGTTACGTTATGTAACAACATACTCTGCATGGAGTGTGGTTCAGTCAAAGCGACTCACAATATTTCATGGTAATGGTTGTCTGTCCAATAAATAGGAAAATATGTCTCATTGGTCGAAGGATGTGCTTATGCAAATATATATCTCATTGGAAGAAAATCCTCATTGGACGAATAGGGTTGAGCTTATGAAAAGATATATCTCATTGAACGAAGGGGCGGGGCTAATGTATTAGCATTCCTCATTGGACGAATGGGGATGAGCTTATGCAAAGATATGTGTCTCATTGGACGTAGGGTGGAGCTAATGTAATAGCATTTCTCATTGGACGAATGGGGTGGAGCTTATGCAAAGATATATCATTAGGCGAAGGGGTAGTTTTCTCATTGGGTAAAGGGTGGACTTTTTGCGAAAGTGGGCGGGGCCTATTTTTAGGGAAAAAAGAGGAGGGGGTGTGATGTAGACCCCCAGATACTACTTATGTTATATATTTGTCAATTGGCTGAATTGCTCCTATTCTCGTAGTATTTTCATATTTATGATCAATAAATTTTGTCACTGTGTTCATCCAAAGTAATTTTTTTATCTCCCCAATCCTCGTTATTTTTCTTCCTGGCAACCATCACTTTTTGTTTTTTCTCACAAATGTTAGGTTTTTACTCACTTTCTATGACACTTTTCCTTATTCTAAACTATGCTATGGATTTTATATACAATTTACATTTCTATATACCTTACATAATATTTAGAGTTATTTAAAATTCATATCTGACCATTTTCTGTAATCAATGTTTTATATTTTATCATTTTCCATCAAAATGTTTTGTCGCCGTCATGTTTCCTTCTGATCTTAGCATACAGGATGTTCCAAATTGAATATTATTTTTGTCTACTTGAGATCCAAAGTTTATTCATAAAACAAACATAGCAGGTATTTATGTGATATATAAGTATCATTATATCACTTTTTATTCTTTTTACATTGAACAAATATTTCTTATAACAATTTCCCTAAAATGTATATTCAAGATCTTAATACTTGTGTTCCAACCCAAACGGGCGGGTGTGCCCCCTTTCGAGAAGAGGGCTGTGCGAGGGCGATACCATGTCTAGAGCCAGGCCGACCCTGGACTTCTCCTAGCGGCGTAGCGGGGAGCGAGACGGGCGACAGGACATTCTGGTGTGATCGATCGTATCGAACGGGAGAATTTTTATTTTGGTGTTGTTTTGGGTGATTAAAATAAAGGCGTTATACGGTGAAAACGGTTTTAACAGATCAAGTGTGGATAAAGTACCCGTGCTTGGTGAAGTGGTGAAAAAGGCGATTTTTCGAGATAGTTTCTTTGTTTTTGCAACAGGCGGCTTCCCAACAGGTGTTTTTGGCGTCCCAAAAAAGGAAATAAAATAGAAAAGGCGTATTCTCTTCATACCTGGCGATTATTTGGGTGTATTGGCGTTCTACAAAACTGTAAGTACAAAAATCATTTATTATTTGGCGAAACGCAATCCCAGGCGGTCGATTGACAAGATCGTGCTTGTAGCTAGCCGGTAAATTTCCACGAAACAATCGGCGATTCGAATATTAAAACTTATCGTATCTGGCGTTCTTGCGATATAGTGTTCATCATGTACACAGTTTGTAAGAAAACAATTTATTGATATAATTGTTTTGTCGTATGAATTTTAGTTGTTGAAATTGATTATTTGGCGATTTATATACCTTATTGGGAATATAACTATTTCACACTTGGCGAAAGTGACTTTGTTCATTGGCGTTCGGCGAAAGGAGAAAATTACTGTATACAGGGCGTTTCCAAAAGGCGTGGCGTGGAATATTTTTGGTGTTTCAGCAACATACAATTGATTTAGTCAGTAATTGGCGATCTCTGACGTTTTACAACGGTTTATGTGACCTTGTTCATTGGCGTTCGGCGAAAGGAGAAAATTACTGTATACAGGGCGTTTCCAAAAGGCGTGGCGTGGAATATTTTTGGTGTTTCAGCAACATACAATTGATTTAGTCAGTAACTGGCGATCGCTGACGTTTCACAAGGGTTTATGGTGATAAATTATTTATATGGCGATTTCTCGTTGGCGTTTATAAACATTTTACTTTTATTGCTGAATATTAGTGGCGCATAAATCAATTCATGGGTTATGATATATATCCGAAAGGCGTTGGGATAATTTCATTGGATTTGGCGAATTTTTCCGAACACTGAATTTGTTGATTTTGATTTATGATCATTGGTGACGTATCTGATTTAATTTATACTTATTGGCGAATTACCAGGTGTGGTAAAAGAGTTGATCAACCGGCGAATGTTGATACTGAGAAATATATAATTGAGTAATTGTGGCGTTATATAATACAGGGTGTTAAAATTATACTCAAACATTATTGTTGGCGACTTAACCTTTATACATTTCCTTTCCTTATAGGACATGGATAAATTAGGCGATGACCATCTGGAGATACATGCAGAGGAGGATTTGGATTCACGGAAACCCAAGGCGTGGGAAGGGCGTCGAAATCTTGATTCTCCACGGCGAAGGGCGGAGGCGAATGTTTCAGGTGTACCAGTAGGCGAGCTGGGTGGAAGCAACTTTGGCGGGCGGTCTCTTGCAAAAGTATAGAGAGGGTTGCTAAGCAGCAGGCGGCCTTGGTGGTAGGTGAAACCTACGTTTGCGACACCAGGACCTTCAGATCGGGGCATGGCGATAGTGTCGATTTGGCGCAAGGAGGTTTTGACGGGCGGCCACTTTCACTAGGTTCTGAGGTGGTAGATCGTTTTGATCAGACGATGTCGACAGCAATATAGACAGGTGGCTCCAGAAGATCGATCAGCTAGGCGTTATCCATGGCTGGTCAAGCTATGTTAAGTCGACATTGGCGCAGTCAAATGGAGGTGCGGCGAAAAGGTGGTTCCATCAATTGGACGAGTATAACCTGTCTTGGGACCAATGGAAGGCGAAATTGCAGGCGGCATTTCCACGGCGACGAGATTTTGCTTTAATGGTGGAAGAGATGGTTCAGCGGCGGAAACTCCCATCGGAAGGCATGACTACGTACTACCACGCGAAGTTGGCGTTGTGTGGCAGGAGTGAGCATCAAGGGCGAGAATGCGGTGTCATGCATTATTAGAGGGTTGCCGGAGAACCTGAGGGCGAACGCTTACGCAGTTAACTGCGCTACTCCAGAGGGACTTTACAATTCCTTTTTGGCGGGACTAGAGGGGTGTCATGGCGAGGCGTACAGAACCAAAACGGTGGCGTCCAGACTGACAATCCCCGAACGGACAGGCGGTCCTGTGCGTGGCGAATCCTTCAAAATGAAGAGGTGCTTCAATTGTCAACGAGGCGAATCACTTCAGCAAGATTGTCCCTTACCTAAGGCGGAACGGTGTATATCTTGTGGTTTGTCAGGGCATCGTTTGGCGGAATGTCCAAGGCGGCGCCTTCTGAGGATAGGGCGAGCAGTTCAAGGCGACAGGTGAGACTTTTAACCGATTCCTCAGACAGTTGTTTTCGGCAAATGGTGAGAGTAAATGGCGAGAATGTGAGGGCGTATCTGGACACCGGGAGTGAACAGAATCTGATGTCCTTGGCGACGGCAGACGTTTGGGACTCACCATCGATAACGAAGGGAGAAGGGCGTATCCTTTGCGGTTTTGGTGGAGGCGTTGCTCTGGGTCTCGGACAGGTGGAGTTCGAGATGATCATGGCGGATTGTCATCTCGAGTTGAAGGCGTTGGTAACCGACTGTGATATGGGTCGGATAGAGTTGTTGCTGGGCGAGCCAACTTTCAGTCAGCAAGAGGTGTCCATGGTGGTGAGAGGCAATAAGGCGTACCTCTATCGAGAACCCGATATACTTGAGATGATCAGGCGGATCACGCTCAAAGGCGAACCTACTAGGGTAAGGTGTTGGTGGCGGAAGATACGATACTTAATCCCAACACTATAAGTAAGGTCAGGGTGGAAATAGTTGATGGCGTCGACGGCGCGAAATATTATATGGGGAATAAGCAATACCCTGAAGGAGGATCCCTCATTATCATACCGGCAGGCGTGTTGGGCGGTCGACTGGAATTATTACAGTCATCAACAATGGCGAGGACAGATCGAGTGGCGGAAAGGACGACTGGTGTCTCGGGCGGAACATGTTTGTCCAGCGAAGACGTGGTGCAGGCGCTCACCCGTCAGCAACTCAGGTGAGCAAATATCTGTAAACACTTTAGACCTTTCTGGCGCGAACGTAGGTGATGTATCAGAGGTGTGTAAAAGGCGATTATTTGACTTATTGAGGCGTTATTCCGTTTGCTTTCTACAGGAGATGATGATGTCGGACTGACCCACCTGGGGACCATGCAAATTAAATTATCGAGCGATATACCTATTTATTACAGACCTTACAGGTTGTCCCATTGGGAGAGGGGACTGGTGCGAGATAAGGTGCAAACTCTCATAGGCGCTGGCGTAGTGAGAAGAGCGAATCGGCGTATGCTAGTCCTATTGTCTTGATTCCCAAAAAGTCTGGCGAGGTGAGGCTGTCGTTGATTACAGGGCGTTGAATGCTATCACGGTGAAGGATAGATACCCTCTCCCCTTGATTTCAGATCAACTGGCGAAATTGGCGAAAAGGTGTTTTTACTGTACTGGACTTGGCGCAGGGTTTCATCAGGTTCCTATGCATCAGACTCGGTGGATAAAACGGCGTTCATTACTCGGATGGACAATATGAGTACCTGAGAGTTCCTTTTGGCCTCCCCAACTCACCGGCGGTTTTCAGCGAATTGTGAATAAGATGTTAGGTCCACTTAGGTATGGCGAAGTTTTGGCGTATATGGATGACTTATTGATTCCTTCGGCAGGCGAAGAAGAAATCTGGCGTTGTTGGATGTAGTATTGAATCTGATAAAACAGGCGGGCGTGAAACTTAAGTTGGCGAAATGTTCCTTCCTACAAAGGCGTATTGAGTATTTAGGACATGAGGTAGATGCAGATGGTATTCGACCCGGTAGGCGAAAGATACAGGCGGTATTGAATTTTCCTGAGCCTAAGGATGTTCATGGCGTGCGACAGTTTCGGGGATTGGCGTCATATTTCAGAAAATTCATATAAATTTTGCAGTATTGGCGAAGCCGTTGACTTCTCTCACGAAGAAGAATGAACCATGGCGTTGGTTGGGCGAACAACGAGAGGCGTTCAAGGTGTTGAAGACCCGATTGGCGGATCGACCTATGTTGGCGACATACGATAGTCAGGCGGAAATGATTGCATACAGATGCTAGTAAATTGGGCGTTTCAGGTATACTTCTACAGAAAGCCGATGGTAAACTCAGACCGGTTGAATACTTCAGCAGGGCGACAACGGCGCAGGAACAGGTGTATCATAGTTATGAGTTAGAGACCTTGGCGGTGGTCGAGTCTGTTAGGCGTTTCAGGGTTATCTTATTGGCGTACATTTCAAGGTGGTTACGGACTGTGTGGCCGTTAGAGCGCGTTACTCAAGCGAGATCTGGTGCCTCGCATTGCTAGATGGTGGCTGACGATTCAGGAGTATGACATGGAGGTGGAGTACCGACCAGGTCATCAAATGCAGCATGTGGATGCTCTTAGCGAAATCCACCGGCGGAGGTTATTGGCGTAAATATAATTTCAATGGGCGAGGAAGATTGGTTCCTGACGGTGCAGTTACAGGATCCAAAGGCGCAAGAGCTTGTGCGATTACTGGCGAATGGGCGAGCTGATGGCGAACTGAAGGCGAACTACAAGCTCACACGAGGGCGACTTTATCGTGTAACTCCTAAAGGTGATAGGTTGTATATACCGGCGATGGCGAGATTTGGCATTCTAAGGAGGTATCATGATGATATTGGTCATCCGGCGTTTCAAAGGTGTCTGGCGTTGGTCGAAGAAACCTATTGGTTTCCTAAAATGAGGCGATTTGTATTTAAATATACAAGATCATGTCTTAGGTGCGAGTTTGCAAAGGGATCATATGGGCGGGGCGAAGGTCTTTTGCATCCTATTGAACGGCGGTCGATTCCATTCGACACGGTGCACATTGATCATTTAGGTCCCTTCGTCAAAAGTGTCAGGGGATACTCCTATCTACTACTGGCGGTAGATGGGTTCACTAAATTCGTTTTGGCGAAACCCACTAAGACATTAACGGCGACAGAGGCGATCAGGCGGCTCAATGAGGTGTTTGGCGAATTCGGTTATCCAAGGCGATTGATATCCGATCAAGGCAAGGCGTTCACCTCCAAGACATTTAAAATTCCTGGCTGAAAAGGGCGTAAAACATGTGTTGAATGCCGTGGCGACACCTAGGGCGAATGGGCGGGTGGAAAGGGCGAACAGAACAATAATTGAAGCATTGGCTTCAGCTGCAGAGACTGAAGGTCGGTGGGACGAGAGCTGCCGGACGTTGTCTGGGGCCTTAACAATGCGGTCAACTCCAGCGCATTTCTCCCTGCTAGACTGATGTTCTCTCATTGTCATGGCCGAGTAGCTGATTTGGCGAATGGCGAGCTAGCTAGCGACAATAACATTAAGACCGGCGATGGTCTTGGGACTGGCGAAAGTCAGGAACCGCGGTGAAGGTTCGGGTGTCGAATGTGCAGACCAGGCGGTGGCGTAGACGACGCCATGGCGATGCCTGAAGACACCCACCCTGAAGAGCGGGTGACGACTCTACTCTACAGGTTTCCAGGCGTAGGCGGGCGAAAGATTCAGGAGGAATCGGGCGAAAGCACTACGGAGGAGTGCCAGGCTACTCAACAAAAGACCATGACCGGCGATTGCCCAGAAGGCGAATTCATTTCAGGCGGAAAAGCAAAAGGCGTCTGCGAAAAAGGCGGAAGTGCTCCTGACCACAGCACTGAAAGAAGACTCGTAAATTGGCGGATACGATGATGAATCTTCTCGGACGGCTCAGAAACGTGCGAAGCTTGGTTATCCGGACCTCGGGGCAATCGGTTGTCGGACCATGCCCGGTTGTACCGAATCTGTGAGGACTAACGCTGACCGCGTCAGGCCCAAAAGAATATTCAGAAGTCTGCACGAAAGGCGAAAAGGCGTTTCGATCGAAGGCGAAAGGTTGCAACTGCATACAAAGTGGGTGACTTAGTGCTCTGGCGCAGCGCTGCTACCAAAAGGCGGGTACAGGCATGAGTAACAAATTGGCGAATAAATTCGATGGCCCTTACAGGGTGCGTAAGGTGCTAGGTAATGATCGATACATTATTGGGGGCGATTAAGGGCGTTAGGGTTATAAACGATTCACGGCGACTGTTGCTGTAGATTCATTAAAGGCGATATCATGGTGTTAATGATATAGAGTATGACTCTGATTCTGACGATGGGTGGAATATTGGCGAGGGCGAATGAGGGAAGAATGGCGACGTATGACTGAATGAGAGAATGGCGTTGAAGGCGAATGAGAACGACCGGCGGTCGAACAAGTTGATTTGCAATTAACGAGGACATTAATTTTTCAGGATGGCCGAGTGTTCCAATAAACGGGCGGGTGTGCCCCCTTTCGAGAAGAGGGCTGTGCGAGGGCGATACCATGTCTAGAGCCAGGCCGACCCTGGACTTCTCCTAGCGGCGTAGCGGGGAGCGAGACGGGCGACAGGACATTCTGGTGTGATCGATCGTATCGAACGGCGAGAGATTATTATTATATTTTTGGTGTTGTTTTTAGGGTGATTAAAATAAAGGCGTTATACGGTGAAAACGAGTTTTAACACTTGTTAGTAAAATATGAATATCAATTTTATTATTCTTTAAAATTACTTTGGAATTCTCTTCAATTCAAGAGAAAAACGTTGTCAAGATAACAGCAGTCATGACACTTGATATATTTTTTCACATTTATTCATATTTATTTTAAGACCTGCTTCATCAAGTATGTGAAATATTTTTCTCAAATGTTCTTTATGTATTGTTTCGTCTTCAGAATAGATTAAAATGTCATCAATATAATGTAATGGAAAATCTTCATACTTATCAAGTATTTTGTCTAACACTTCTGGCATCTACACATAATCTAAGTTCACCATTTTTCTTTACAACTACAACTATTGGATTTATATAATTGCTGGTACTTCTTTCAATTATTTCTTGTTTTAACATCTTTTCTAACTCTTCTTTTACTTGTTCTCTATATTTATATGGAATTGGATAATTTTTAGATCTGAACTTTTCTGTTTCTTTTACTTCTATTTTGTGTACATACTCTTCCGCTATTCTTGATTCAAACATAATTAACTTCTTATATTTATTTAATAATTCATTAATATAACCTTCATTTTTATCATCACATTTATATTTATTATCATATATTTCATTATTATCATCATTATCACTTTTATTTCTCACATTCATTCATCTCATACACAAAATATTTTTATCTTTATTTACTTCAGGTTTTTCTTAAAAAAATTCAAACTATTTATTATCCATTTCTAAACCTTTTCTTTCATAGTCTATGTCAGCCTTAACTTTTTCTAACTGATCTGTACCAATAATTAAATCAAACTCCATGTCTTTAACTACCAGCAATTGTAATTCACTGTCCAAATTTAATATTAATTTGTTTCTGCTAATTTTTTTCCATTAACTCCTATTAAGTTTATTTTAGGCATTTTTACCATTGTATTTTTGGTTTTCAGAAAATTTTCTAAACCACCTTCTTTAATCAAGGATGCTTCTGAACCAGTATCTATACAATTTTTACTTTTTTGTTCCCTATACTACCTGTTAATATTATGAGCCCTATAAATTGTTCATTTTCTATTTTTCATTTACCATTATAAATTCTATTGGGTGTTCATAATTTGCATTGTCCAGCTTTACATATGGTTTATTTAATAACAAAATGTGTTGTTCTGTTGCACTTGTTGGTATGTTGACCTGATTGTCTTCCACAGGTCTACTATTTTGTCCTTCCCTTTCAGTTAAATTTTCTGCGCTGTGGCTTCTTCTATGATATATATATATATATATATATATATATATATATATATATATATATGTTTCGTTTGGGCATTAGCTTCCTGATTATTTATGAAAGGATTTTGTTGAGCTTGTCTATTATAAATTATCATTTGTCCCTGATATTGGTGTGGATTTTGATAGTTATTGTTCTGATAATTATTTCTTTTATTATTATTATAGTTACTATTATAATTATTGTTCATATTTTGGTTCCTAAAATTCCTTTGGTTACTTTGCTTCTCATTATTATTATTCTGCCTATTATAGTTGCTATTCCTATCTGGATTGTAATTGTTATTATTATACCTATTGTTTCTATAATTATTTTCATTCATCATATTTCTATTATTATTTTGGTTATTTGTGTACCAATTATTTTGATGATTGTAATTCTGATATCTGTAATTACTTTGTATATTCCTATCTTGGTTATTATTTTCCCAACTTCTATATGATATATGATAAGGTTCTCTCTAATCTTAATAAATATTCACTTAATCTATTCATAGTTTTTATTTCGTGCATATTTATTATTTCAAATATTTCTTGTTTAAAGTGTCTGCTAATATTGCCAACTATCTCCTCTTCTCTCATAATAGGGTTGAGGTATTGCGTCATTGCAAACAGTTGTATGGCATAATTGTTATAGTTTATACTTCTTTTCTCATCGAATTTGCCAAATTCAGTTTGTCTCGGGCAATAAGTTGAGCATTTTCCCCCCAATATTGTTTCAGAAATAAATTTTCAAAATCTTGGAAACTATTGATATTTTTCTCCTGACTGTTAAACCAAATCAACCCTATGATTGAGTAAATATTGCCTAATGATCTCTTTCAATTCTTCCATTGAATTTATATTTCTTATTTTGTTTTTAATTATTTTTATGAAAGTTATGGGTTGTAATTTTTTTATATTACCGTCGAATTTATTATTTATTTGTACCCCTTGACAAGTATTGATTATCCTGTTTTCTATATTGCTATCTAGTCTCCTTAACTCTAATGCTTTTATTTTCTCTTCCAAGTTTTCAAATTTTTCTTGATTTTTATTGTCGTTTTCATTCAAATCATTTCTTTCTTTCATTTTTGATATTTCATTTTCTACTGTAATACATTTTATATTTGCATGCTTTTGTTGTATGCCAACCTTTTTGTTAAGCATGTTTATGTCATTCTTAAATTTTTCATTATTACTTCAATATCTACTCTCATATCTTTTACTTGTTTGTATTTTGTTCTACTTCATTGTTAACAATAGCTATTTCTTGAGTGATAGATACATACAATTCTCCATTATTTTGCTCTATTCTTGTCTCTAATTGTTTGTGCATTTATAAAAATTCCTTTTTACTTTCTTCTAATTTCCAACTTTTTTCTTTTCATCTTTCATGAAATCCATCATTTTTTTAAATAACTCTCCATTTGTATACTCTCATTTTGTGTTTCACTCCCTCTCGCATTACTACTCTCTCCTTGTTCCTGATCACCCCTTTCTATACCTTCTGCTCCGTCGCACACTTATACAAATATGTCAATGCAAGAATTCTAAAATGTCAACTTTATATTTTCCCTGTATAAATATATTTGATTTCAAACAAATGTTTTTATTTTCAATTTCTTTAAAATTTACACTTAATTATTGTATTGGCTATACTGCTCCGCTTTGGTAAATTTGTTATTTCGTTATTTTGCTATTTTTATTATTTTGCCATTTTTTTTTATTTCGCCAATTATTATGATGATACTAATATTATTATTGGTATTGACCCGCGTTGGGCGCCAATTATTATGATGCTATTATTTGCTAATATTTTGATTTTTATTATTTTTGATTGATTTATTTTTATAAAATATCCGGCTATGTTGCTTACTCTTTTTCAAATACTCTTTTACCTGTATTCTTTTACCTTATCCCAGCTCAGTCGGTACGCCTATGGAAACATGATATTACTCCCTCACACAAGCAGGATTCAGTGGTGCCATCTAGTTGCTTTGCTTGAAGTCAAAGTTGAAAATTGCCGGTTGTAATGTGATCAACAGATGAGTAATGAATGCAGAAAATAGTCAAGTAATTATTTTTTATTAAATCAAAAACTTAAATGTACTATTCTGCGAAAATTAACTTATGAGTAGTGTTTTTGTCAAAACAGTGATATGTGAGAAGTGAAGTACTTTGCTAAGTGAAATCAAATTGCCTTTAAAAATAGTAATTGTAGGTTATATCAAATTATACGAACAAAACCAGAAATACTGCTCAATAACAGTGTAGTAAAATGACTTCAAATAAGTGTCGGCCCGATTACGTTCACTCAGTTTAGTTTTCTTTTAAAAAAAGTACCTGTTATCTGTTTACTGGTACTTTTCTTGAGTCCTAGAGGTGTTCCTGGCTAGTGGATTCTGCTGCTACTGTGTTATGTTATATAGTTGTCAATTGGCTGAAGGGCTCCTATTCTCGTAGTATATACGAAAATACTCAATAAATTTTGTCACTGTGTTCATCCAAAAATAATTTTTTTATCTCCCCAATCCTCGTTATTTTTTTTCCTGGCAACCATCACTTTGTGTTTTTTCTCACAAATGTTAGGTTTTTACTCACTTTCTATGAGACTTTTCCTTATTCTAAACTATGCTATGGATTATATACAATTTACATTTCTATACTTTACATAATATATACAGAGTTAGTTAAAATTCATATCTGACAATTTTCTCTACTTAAAATTTTATATTTTATCATTTTCCATCAAAATGTTTCGACATGTCGCTGTCATGTTTCCTCCTGATTATTTGAGCATACAGGATGTTCCAACTTGAATATTATTTTTGTCTACTTGAGTTTATTCATGAATTTTGATTTCTATATTTTTTTTATAGGTTGTGCAAATTAAATGAATTGTTGGCAACATACTTATGACAGTAGAAAAGCTCCACTGCTAAACTCTTGAGACATCTGCGTCGACTAGAAAATGGTACAAGGTTTCAGAAAAGCAAAATGTACAGAAACATTGCAAAACAAACATAGCAGGTATTTATGTGATATATAAGTATCATTATATCATTTTTTATTCTTCTTACATTGAACAAATATTTTTCATCATAACAATATATATATAACTTTGAATAGGTGATGGGGGAAGCCTATTTAGACTTCTACTATCAATACCTAAGGATAATCTAGTCCAGATGAAGGAAAAATCAGAAATATCTCAGCAACAACGCAAGAGACTGAAATAAGAAACAACCAAATAAAAAAACAGGGAAAATTAAATACCAAAAATCACCCAAATTGACGGACCGACAGACACATCAGACGAAGAGGTGTCGATAGGTGAGCCAGATGAAGGCATAAATACAGAAGGGAAAAATCCAACATTAGTAAGGAAGAAAAAATATCAAAGAATTTCCAAAAACCAGTTCCACAAAAAGTGCAAAGAAAACTGATAACCCACTAGCACAGAAAACAGGTAAAGAACAAATTCCCGCTGCGATAACGCTGCCACCGCCAATTATCATTGAGGGAACAAAAACACTAAGGAAACAATTGGAAACAAAAATACAGGAAATATGTACAAATGGATATAGTGTGAAATTTGTATATAGCAACACTTTCATCTATATATCAAATATGCAAGATCTCAGTAAAGTAAAAGAGCTGCTTGCCATAAAAAATGGGTTTTTTTACTTATCCGCAAAACCCCATAAAAGAAAACGCATATGTCATAAATGGGCTGGATGACATTGAAAACACGGTAAAAATAGTTGAAGCACTCAAACAAGAACATAAACTGAAGTTTAAAAAAATTTCAAAATGAGGAAAACAACGAGACCAATGTTTCTTGTTATAATAGATAGTAAAATAGCCCTTACTAAAATTAACGAGGAAATACAAACAATTAAAAACAGATAGGTAACTTGGGAAAACAGGAAATCGGAACTGTCCATTACCTCATGCAGAAACTACCAGAAGTGGGGACACACCGCACCCCACTGCAGACTACCCCCGAAATGTGCACTGAATCACAGCTGAAGTTCATGCACAAAAAGCACTAATACGCCCGCAAAATGTAGAAACTTCAACAAAGAGCCCCCAGCAAACTACAAGGGATGTGAGGCATGCATACGAGCCCTGAAGGAAAGAGGGAAACAACCCCCAACAGAAGTAAAGAAAAACATCAACATTAGCAGACCGCCAGGGTGGGAGCGCAACCCCATCAGAAGAGACGATAAAAAACCCAAGAAAACTTCAAGAAATGGACATAGGAAATGGCCCGCCTCCAAATCGAGAAGTTCAGTACCAGTTACAAATGTCAGAAATATTGTACGCTATATACAATATTTTAATTAAAAACCCTCAAATTATAAACGGATGAGAAAAGTGGTTGGATTTTTTTTCAGTTTTTTTTTCAAAGTAGTTTTTTTAAAAAAAATTACCAAAGAAATGTTCCTGTTTGAACACTGCGGAAACCGCGCCAGGATGTGACGTAATGAGATCGCCGAGGGCGCAAGATAATTTCAGAGTTGCCAAGCGTTATTTATAATATTTATTTACAATGTGAGCAGGCCGATAAAATAAATACATAGCACTCGGAATACACACATATTATTCAAGAATATCTAAATCAAGAACAGCTATCAAATTCAAATTCAATATAACACATGCTGATACAAGTTCTGTTTCATTTATAGGATGAAACAGAATGACATTTCCTCAAAATACTACAAAATAGTGACCTGGCAACTCACCGATCGCCGACAGTACAATTAATTACAGCGTTGCCAAGGGTTATTCACAATATCTCTTTACAATGTGAGCAGGCCGAAAGCCGAAAAAATAATGTCATAGCATTTGGTATACATACAATTATTCAAGAATAACTAAATCAAGAACAGCTATCGAATACGAAGTCTCCATTTCAATATAACACATGCTGACACAAGTTCTGTTTTATTCATAGGATGAAACAGGATATTATTTCCTCAGAAGTTCCGCAAAATAGTGTCACAGGCAACTCGGAAAATGCCAAATCTACTATTGACGCCGAAAGAAGCGGCAATAATGCTGTGTTTGAATGTCTCACTGAATTTGAGGGTTTCAGAGCAGCGTTTATTTGAATATTACACAATATCTTCTAGGAAAAACTTTGCATACATAATATTTCATCACTATATTTCAACTTCAAGCACATATGAAGCAAATTTGTGAGTTTGTGATCTCGCCTATTACGAACACACAAACAGACCAGTAATCCGTTCTGCCGCCGGAGACGGTGGATAGATCCACAAAAGTCCCTACATTGCTCTCGGACGCCGCAACCGGGGGTGGAAACGAATTGCTAAAACAAAACTAAACACTCAAATACACATACCACACAAATACCAGCACGAGACACGTTAGCCTAGCAAGCTAAGCGTGAGCTTCATGAGACAGAGGCCCGGAGTTCGAATCCGACCGCAGATACCTTTTTTAATTTTCTAAAACACATCACTCAAATATTAAAATTATCAAATCACAGAAATATCAAATCACAAATTCTTTATCTATTCTTCAATTAAACTTCAGAACTTACTCAAATTATCTACAGAAATAATAATCTTCAATAACCTACATAAATTCATACTCAAACCGACACAAAATACTTTTCCACAAATTTTTTACCCCTCAAAACACGCAAAACCCAAATGAACACACACATGCAACATCCACAATACACCCCACAAACATCTCACGACACAAAAATGACCCCACAAATAACTTCCCCTAATACAAATACCACTTTAGCATTTTTTAGAGCCGGTTTTTTGGTGGTTCACGAAGTTTATACTTCCTGCCACCCTTTTCCAGACACAACATTACATAGTCTAAATACGCATTTTGAAAATTGTAAAAAAATCGTCAGAACCCTCATATTTTTATTGGGTATTAACAACTTTTTTATTTTAATTTTGTTTACGAAAAAAATAAATTCTAAAAAAAAAACTATTTTGCCATGTCACCAGTTGTACAAGTAGTAGCTATTGTTAGACCATACTATTTGTTTTTATAAAAAAAATATCGGAAAAAATATATAATTAAATTCTTATATTACTCAGAGAAATGTATACAATACTTTTTCAATCCCGCTACTGGTCAACAGTGTAAAAGTAGTCAATAATATACCGTACTTTTGAACAGAAATAAATTATTCATACTTACTAACACTATCTTTCTCTGATGTCCCATATAGTCACACTATCTGTTTTTTGTTTCTAATAAGACCAAAAGAATACATATAATATTTTGATTATTATACGGGCAGCTGTCACCAGCGGAATGGCCAAAAATAGATTTTTCGACACATTCCACAAATTTTGAAAATAATTTAATGTACCAGATTTTGAAAAATTCTTGTAAGGCACTGATTAATTTTAGTCACCTGTCCTTCAGGACAATAAATTCGGCCTCGGCTTACATGCGAGGTCTTCTTTCGAACAACTTCTCTTTTCCAATGAATCAAATAGTATTTTTTTCCTCAAATAAAATTTTTCTAAATATGAAAAATAAATATATATACGTTTCTTCTCAAATAAAATGACTTTTACGTTGAATTCAATTTATCTTTTGCTTTACTCTATTTTCAAATAATACACGAAATAAATTTAATACTTCTATTGAATAAAAGCACAAAAAAATTAACATTGTTAAAAAAATTCATCGAAAAACAATAATAATATAATAAAATGAACAAATAAAATCATATCTAGCTTCAACCAAAGATTGAAACAATAAATTTGAAAACATCGATCAACACCAAATTTATTTCAATAAAAGAGCTCATACTTGTATTTTTAAAACATAAAATCCATATTTCCCGTAAAACCCTCATTATTTATGTTTACCGAAATTCCCTTATTTTAATAAAACATTTTGTGCATTGGCGTCAATACCAGAACAGGTAATACACCTGCATAAATACGAACGATTTTTGTACATGTGGTTCACCCCAAGAGTAAAATTAAAACCAGCGTTAAACTACTTTTTTCCAAGCTTTGCACTTACCCCGTAGAACAATTGTTGAAAAAAATAATTGTTGCCTCCAATAACCAATTTTTCCAAATATTTGTCCCAGTTTTCTGTCTCATGTTTCATAGACACTCGTATATATTCCCTTTCGATCTATTGATACAATAAAAATCCCATACTTGAAGTACACCACCCATTTTGACTTGAAATTTCATATGAATAAGTCTCGACGCTTCAAAATGTTAGTCAAACAAAATATTATTCCCCACCGTCGTATAAAAAATACCCAAATCTGTTACCAAACATTTTCCAACGAACCACTCCGCCCGTGCCTAGCACGTCTGTTCGGGTGAAGCCCACCGACCGAATTCTTTCCTTTCATCTCATTTTTTTTCCGCTCCAAGTTAGCGTCAAGGCGTAGCCCCCATTTTAAAATCCCTTATTGGTCTTTCATTTAAGTGGTACTTTTGCATATTCAAATCCTATTGGCTACTAATTATTGCGTGATTTTTCTAGATGAAGTCCTTCCCCGAATAATTCTTGTTATTTCATCACAACGGCAATTAGACCATAACACTTAACTGTGTGAAGAAATCTTAACACAACGTCCAAACTTAAATAAACAATTAAACTCTAAACCGATA
Organism: Gonioctena quinquepunctata; assembly: GCA_018342105.1. Lineage (NCBI taxonomy): Eukaryota > Metazoa > Arthropoda > Insecta > Coleoptera > Chrysomelidae > Gonioctena > Gonioctena quinquepunctata. The sequence continues at coordinate 264,666 of JAFIRS010001870.1, read as the reverse complement.
ATTGATTATTTTTCAATCTCCCATCGAAGATTGATTGATGGTTGACTTCCAGTAACCACCATATATGAATATTATTTCAATGAAAGAAAATAAGAATTTCTGAGTAACTAAGATATGAGCTCTTCCAGTATTTCTTACAATAATAAAATTTCAAACTCATAATTTCCAGAAAAATAGATAACTATCATAAGGTCAAAAAATAAAAAAAAAACAACAATAACATAACACCTTACAGGGTGTTACAAAATCATAACTGGAATTATCAAAATTCAATTACACGACGTTACTCCCATAAGCGCAATCATGAGGGGAGACCATATTAGAATTTTTCAAAATGACATTAACCAACAATGTACCTAGCCATCGCCAACCGGCGGGGACACATCCTTCGCCCTTTGTAGAAAGGACAAGCAAATGTTCATACATTCGTTTTTAGTTAATCTTATGTATAGTAGCTTCAAAAATGTATATATTAGGTTAAGTTAAAATGTAATTGTAAAGAATCCCTTAATAAATATTTTTGGATCTTGGATTGGTAAAAAGACCATTGCATCGAGAACAATCTCGTTGGGATTACAGGACCGGCTGCTCAACATAAAAATCACTCCACAAACTAGTAGAGAGATTGGACAATACGGTGGAAAACAAAGAGGTATTAATATCAGCCTTTCTAGATATAGGAGCTTTTAATAATACCTCTAGACACAATCATCAGGTCTCTTAGACGGAAAGCAATCGAGGAACCTTGCGTGGCCTGGATTGACTCAATGCTAAGAAACAGGATGATACACACAACCCTTATGGAGGAGACTGTAGTGGCCCGGGCGGTCAGAGGATGTCCGGTAGGGGGAGTTCTTTCTCCAGTCCTGTAGAATCTGGTCTGGGGTCTCTGAAAGGAAACCCTTGGGTACGCTGACAACATAGTTGCCCTAGAACAGGGGAAATTCAACACCACGATTAAGGATCGTATGCAAGAGGTCCTAAATTGGTAACCAGATGGACTGACTTGGAAGGATTGAATATCAATCCTCAAAAAGCCACCATAGTAACATTCACTCGAAGACAAAAACTAGAAGGACTAGGACCCATAAAATTTCGAGGAGAAGCTATATGGATCAAGGGAGAGGTCAAATATTTCGAGGTGATACTGGACTCGAAAGTGACCTGGAACCAACATCTGCTGAAAGTGACTAGAAGTGACTATTGTGGCAAGACGCTCATTTGGAAAGAAATGGATGAAACCACATATGGTACACATGGTGGTAAAACTGGCTATAACGTACGCATCCCTGGTGTGGTGGCCAAAGACACGGCAAAGGAGCGCTAAAACTAAACTAGGCAAGGTGCAAAGACTTGCCTGCGTAGGCATTACAGGGGCAATGGAATCAACGCCCACTGCAGCCATGAGACACTGTTGGGATTACATCCTCTTCACTTGGTGATACAAGGAGAGGCAAGGCTAGGTGCCTTCAGACTGAGAAACACACTGGACAACATTAACGCTGGGACGGGACCATAGAAATCATATTATATATATGTACTCTATATATATATATATATATATATATATATTATGATATCTATGGACGGGACAGATGAGCATCGTAAGCATTGTAACCAGGGACGTGTTAGACCTGAGATCAGATCACATCGCGAAACGATTCTCCTTTGAAAAGTCATACAAGATATCTATACCAGACAGAACAACACAGAACACCATTTTACAGGGCAAGATCTGGTACACAGATGGATCAAAGATGGAGAATGGTGCGGGAGCAGGAGTGTTTTCTAGGAACCCAAGGACCGAGTGCAGCTACTCACTGGGTAATCACACTTATGTATTCCAGGCAATCCTTTAATGTGCCAGGATATCAGGAATTTGCAGGGAATTAAAAAGCCGACGAACTCGCAGAAGAGGACCGGGAAACGAACAAGGTCCAGGACAGACCTTCAGGGTACCGAAGCACACGGCACGAGCGTCTTGAAGACTGGATCCAGGAAAAACACAAACAATACTGGAACAACATACCAGGAAACAGACACGGAAAATAATACATCAAAGGCCCGTGACGAAAAAATCAGCAGACCTGTTTACTTTAAACAGGGAACAACTGAAAATCATTACAAGTCTCATAACTGCACATTTTCCAGTAAAAGAGCATCATAATAAAATGATAAATGACATCATAGCATGCAGATTATGCGGTAAAGAACCAGAAACAGTATCACACATACTGTACAACGGCGGAGCCTTGGACCGCAGAAGACAGTCAATTTTCGGGCAATTGATGAACCGAAATTGTACAGCACACGCCCAGTAAAGGACTTGTACAAATTTGTGCAAGGCACGAAATTACTGGAATGGGTGCTGTAAAAATGTGAAAAACTGGCAAGATACAACAAAGAAAACTAAAACTGGCTATTACAAAACTCGCATCAATGATAATAAAAATGACTCAAAGAAACTTTGGCACCATATAAATGATATGTTTGGGAAGAGTGAATCAATTTAAATACACTCAAAGATGAATCAGGCAACATAACCACTGATCCCCAAAAAATTGTAGAACGGTTCAATGACAACTATATTAATATGGGCAAAAACCTAGCAGCTAAAATCACTAGATCTCCAAACTATTTTTGGAATGAAAATATCTTCAATAACTCAATATTTTAAAGTCCAACATCTCCAAGTGAAATCATCAATATCATTGGAGAGCTGAAAAATAAAAAAGCTCCTGGCATGAACAACCTGAAATCAGAAACCCATAAACAAATTGCTGGTCGCATATCAAACCCCCTAACATATATTTTCAACAAATCCATAGAAATGGGAATATATCTATCAAAATTCAGAAACTCTGTAGTAGGTCCCATTTACAAAATCGGTGACAAAAACGAAGTAACAAACTACAGGCAATTTGGTTTCAAAGAAGGTAAATCCACTCAAGACGCCATACTTGAACTAATATCAGAAATCTACGAATCCCTGTGTTCTCAGACCTCTCAAAAGCCTTTGACACCGTAAGTCGCCCAATAATACTATCTACCTTAGAAAATATAGGAATAAGAAAGAAATGATTTCCTCGAGCTTTTCAGAACATATCTTGAAGAACGAAAACAATGTGTAAAGATCAATGATGAAATGAGTAGTTACAAGACCATAGAATATGGTGTTCCACAGGGAACAGTATTGGGACCGATTCTGTTCTCTATTTATATCAATAGATTATTTTCCTTGCCAACAAAGGGCAAAATAATTAGCTTCGCAGATGATACTGCAATATTTTATAAGGGTAATAATTGGGATGAAGTCAGAAGCAATGCAGAGTCGGATCTTAATATTATATTATCAGAGACTGGTTTGATAGCAAACTCTCATCCATTAATTTTAAGAAATCCTTCTTCTTACCCTTCACCAACAGAAAATATCCTTGCCACGTTTTTCCCAAATCACTATTGGAAATAACAAATAAAATATCTTGGGATCATCCTAGACAGTCATCTCAAATGGGACTTACATATACATTATATTTTGCGGAAATTGCGCTTTGTGTTGTACAAGTATCGGCAACTCAAAAATATCCTAGATCTACAGCAAAAAAATATCTATCACAGCCAAGTAGAGAGTCACATTACGTATGGTATCATAGGATGGGGAGGGGTGGCGAAAACTTACCTTCACCCTCTCAAAATCATTCAAAAGCGTTTCTTAAAACTCATGCTGAATAGAGAATGGAGATATCCAAGTGACCTTCTTTACCAAGAAACGAAAATCACCATTACACCATTGTTCTACAAAAATGTAAATATTCATCAACACTTACCCATGACTATAATACAAAGGCAATAGGTCAGAAGTGTTTCAACTATCTAGGCCCCAAATTTTTCAATGCTCTACCTCCCACTATTCAAATTGAAAAATCTACTAGACTATTCAAAAAGAAAGTGATTTGACCATATAAAATATGTCTCACGAGCATGAATTGGTTGACTGAAATAAATTCGAATAGTTCTCTAATATGTGTATATGTAATCTAATGTAGTAATAGCTTTAATATTGGACTTAAGAATGTTTTTTGTTGTTTATTTTGAACAGTATAACAATATTTGAAAACGTTTAAAGGGGGTCTTTCCCCCGACTATCAAACTTTGGCGCCTATCACTGTTCTCGGTCTTACCTCGGGCGCCACCTTTTGGTTTATAGTGGAAAAGGCCACTTTTGCTCCGGGCAGTCTCAGTGAAGAAAGACACTCCAGGGGTCAATATAGTCGTGACAATGTAACAGGGCCAGCAAGGCAGGCTTTAATTGCCTTTAACTGGGTTTCGAACCTGGGTGGCGACTGCGCACTAGATAGTAAATGAAAGAATACTAAAAACAGGATAAACAGGTATATTAAATACAATGGAAATACAGTCAGGGCGGCTGCTGTCAGCCTCAAGTTATTACAACAAATAAACGACCGGCAAGCACTAGTTACAGAAAAAGCGGGGAGGGTGTTTTTCAAGCAAGCGGGGTAAACTTAGCAACCAAAAGCTTTTGCGGAGGGGGGTATCGTACGGACTCGTATGCAGAAATTACCAGCGCAGCATTGAAATGAATATGTGCCTCTTACGGCTATGGTTCGATCATGCGCACATCGCATCGGTGGTACTTACAAACATTTCCTGATGTCTTTTACCTGATACAACATATTTACCCAAACACCGATCTCACTGCTTCGGCAAGGCCCGGGACGGTCGTGGACTGCTTCGGTCTTTGGCTAACACTCTGGATACTAGTCGGACGCGTGACTGCTTCTGCTGGGTTCGGCAAGCTACTGAATCTTTGAAATATTTCGAAATGCAACTTACAGGCTTCCCCCTCTTTTGCGAAGGCCTCTTGACCGACTTATATGCGCACGCCGTTTTGTCGATTGAGATCCAATTTATATTTTCATAGTATAATTACCCAGCTCGTAAAATCCTGCTGTGACGTCAGCTTGCGGCGTGCGCCTCTGTCTCGACTTAACTGTACTTTCTGGCCTCTGGCAGACGACTGAATGTGCTCCGCTCACTGCTTGTGAAATTCTCCTAAGGGGCAATCCACGTGATGTGACGTCAGCTCGGTAGCGTGTGCCTTTGGTTCGACTGGACTGCTGTCTGTCGCGTCTATCGGATGACTGAATTCTCTCGGCCGTATTTGTAAATATCCTACCTGGTTTGATACAAATGTTTTCTCGAGAGATGTTGGCAGCGCAGGTAATACTCGCGCGTACTATTTATATACACCTCGTGGTATTAGCGTGATTTCCGGAAGGCGTTTAGTCTGTTTATTAGGGTAGGTGTAATTCACGGATTTATCACGAACACGAATGGTATTTCTAGACCTATTATTACTGTCAAGAGGAGTTTAATTCCTTACAGGGAGCTTTTGGCTGATAAATATAGCGGGAATATAGTAACTTCGTTACACACGTATATGTGTATTTTTAAATGGTTACAACTATTTTAACCTTGGGTCTAGACATCAAAGTCTACGAGAGTCTCTATTTATTTTGTTATCTATATGTAATATAATATAGAAATAGGTTTTCAAATTAGTTTAGGAATGAACCCACTATTCTCACAAACAGGTGTAAGCCTCTGCAAGTTCTTTTTGTTGTTGTTTATTTTGAATATATATTCGATGTACCATCAAACTGGATGAATCAGGACGGATTTTGGATATTTTCATGAATATTTTGCCTCAGAAATGAGGTAAAACTGATTCATTTTGGGGAAAGTAACCATAGTTATTACCGCTAGCAAAATATGCCTCATGTAGGACTGATCATTAAAAAAATATTTTTATGTGTGTGTCCCGATTGACTCCTCATGAGAGGCCAATCAAGACACCTCGTTTATCGACCTGAAATGTTCAAGTTGCGTATGGGATTATTAAGATAAAAAAAACAACATTCAGCTATTTGTAGTAGAGGCATCATATAATTGGATGGAAAACAACAAAAATCAAACTTTTTTGGAAATTACAAAACAAATTTTAATTTCTTACAAAATAAAAATGAAACTGTTAATTATACAATGAGTAAAACCTAAACTTGTATTATTTTAATTTGTGATATGCCTGTTTTAGGGCATTCGAATACTGTTAGTCCAACTCCTGGGAATGATACTCGGGACTCATTTAAACAACTTCCTTTATTCAATGTATATCAATTACAGCAGCTTATTATGACCCATGCAGAAGTCGAATCGTATCTATCTATTCCTTATGAACTAGAACGAGAACAATACTCGCAAACTGCTAACTTGCTATCCTAACAATAATCATAATTGACCTAGTAACTAACATAATATAATATTTGATATTTCCTAATTTCTACTCAACCTACTCAACATTATTACACTACAAATTGTATATTTGCTGGGAACTCGTATCCCCTCGTCTCAATTTATTTGGCTTAGGCAGTTTCTTTCTGATTTGATTCAGGTCAATAACGGACGTTTCTTCCACCGCAGGAAAATAGAAACAGTTTTTAATTTTTCTGTTGGGGCCTCAATATTTCTAACAAGGCATTTGATTTGTCCTACAAAATATTTGTTTCAAACTGAATCTCAATAAAATCTTCGATAGAGAGATTTTCCCTAGAAATCTCAACACAATAATCTTCTTCGTCTTCTGGTTCATGTTCTAAAACGAAATATGAAATTTTGATCTGGGGCCACAGCGCCAACATGTTTATATATATATATATATATATATATATATATATATATATATATATATATATATATCAATGCCTGATCTATGTGAAAGAGCACTTAGACAACTATAAACAAAACAGTGAATGTCATGATTATAATACAAGGAATAGAAGTAATATTGCTACAAATCGACTCCAAAAATCGCAGCAAGCTGTCAACTTTCATGGCCTAAATTTCTTCAACAAATTACCTGATAATATAAAAATATTAAACGTAAAAATATTTAAGTGCAAATTAAAACAATATTTGAATAAAAAATGTTCTACTCCATTCAAAATTTACAAACATTTCGACACATATTGTATAGTTTCCAATGTCCTATAATTAACTGCCCTGCAAAAAAGTTTTCTATAATTGTGAAATAGGTTTTATTTATTTATGTTTTTTAAGTGTACATATCTTATGTCCATAGTTTTATATTTTACGTCAAGTTATTTGCATACTTTTATCTTTAATTTTACCGTTTGACCAGTGTAAACATTATATAATGTAGTTACACAATAAACAGAACCAAGAATGTATTGGTCCAGTTTCGCTTGTCGATGTTTCAGTTTGTTGAAAATCATCTTTCGAAATGCTCTTTCCCGGATCAACAGAAACTTTTTTTTTCTTAGTGACTGTTGGTTTGCTAGCATTTCTGCTTTCATTCAGCAAGTCTACAACAACAGCTGTCCATGCATTCCGGTCATCTTCCTCAGGATTTCTTTTTTTTTGTGAGGGTTTTCAACACTTGATTTCTAGCAAGTGGGATGATTCCAGTTCCACGAAATCCGCTTATAATGTTCCCGCTCATAATTTCTAATTTTATGATTGGGGCATTCAATAAAGATGGAAACTATTGTTTTGGTAATATGAACCCATATATTTTTTCTTCCAATCCAGTCAAACTGATCTCCAACTCTTTTTTAGTTGGCCGAATACAGCCACATCAAAAGGCCAATTCGGGGGCAGAAAACCAAACTTTATGTCGTTCTCTCCACATGATTTAATGACTCTATATGAAAGATGGCTGGAAAAATTATCTCCAATCATAATCCTTGGTGCCGGTTGTCTTTTCAAAAAAGGAAGAGCAATATAGAAAAAAAAGATTCATCGAATAGAGGTTGGTCGAACCAACCACTCGCATTTCTTCCATAACGAGCTCTCTTCGGTCCATTTACCAACCAAGTATTATAAAGGTGTTCGCTTTTATAAACAATGAATGGGGGTAACAGAACTGCCACACCACTTGCTGCAAACATGACTGATGTCGAGGTTTTTGTCGAGTCGATTATACGTTCTGGATGTTGTGTTTTTCTTCTGATGATTACCTTCTTCCGCCCAGGATCATCCACAAAACATGTTTAGTCATAGTTGATGATAAAATTAGGCTCAACGTTTCTTAATAATACTTCTTGGATATGGTCAAAAAAACATATTTATTGTTTCTAGAGATACTGCCTCACGCGACCATTTAATATTTTCGGAAATTATCTCAGTAAACATTTCTTTATGTCTAGAATAAAATAGAGTTGCCCAATCGAGACCGGGTAAGTTATTTTTTAATTTGCGTTCAATTATGCCTTTCCTATCAAGATATCCTTTGACTAAATATATTATATACATGATTTCTAATGGATATCCGGCCCCACTCTCCTGCTAACGTGATTAACTCCACTAGTCTACTTTCTTCAAGTTCTGTCAATGTAGTTTGTCCACCCTGTTTTTTTTTTCGAGCATGTCGCTGAGGGGCTGATCTCGGTATATTGAATATCTCTTCTGCTTCCCGGATGCTTATCTGGCCTGAAACTGCATTGAGGCAGTTTGAAAGCTGCCTCAATGCAGTTTCAAATATTTTTTTGTCATAGTTTTGGTAAATCTTGCTCCCAGGCGTCTTCTTATATTTTCGAACCTTTGTCCCAATTCGCCCCTACAAGTACATAAACAAATCTAAAATAATAAAAAAAAACTGAGGAAAACAATTAATTCAAACCATATCTAACATCTATAAAATACTCACAGGAATACTACAAAAATATACCAATTCTTAAATCTCACCAGAACTTACCTGTTTCCTGAGAAGTTTTGCAGCACCAGGAACAACGCGATTTATTTGCACTGTTTTTATGACACCTCACCACACTGCGGTTTAAACTGTACTAACGATTCTTCATATGTCTACTCATCATTCCTTATATTACCAATCTCAAAAACATCGCCACCTGTGAAAACACTGCGTATTTATAAATGATAGCTAATTTGTCCTGATTGGCCCCTTTGACCTAATTCACCCCGTTTGACGGTACTTACTTGACGAGCCAACTGGGTGGAGTTTTTAGTGGCTGGGTTTTATCTTGGATAAAGTAGGTATTAGTGATAATGGGCGAAAGTTTTGAGGGATCTGTTGTTTCACCCCCTTTGTGTATTGGAATTACAATAGGCGAGATCACTAATTTTTGGAAAAAATACCACAATGTCCAGAACGATGAGAAAGTGGTTGGATTTTTTTTTCGAAGTAGTTTTTCCAAAAAAAAATCCCAAAGAAATGTTCCTGTTTGAACACTGCGGAAACCGCGCCAGGACGTGACGTAACAAGTTCAGAACTATGGCCGATCGCCGAGTTGCCAAGCGTTAATAATAATATTTCTTTACAATGTAAGCAGGCTGAAAAAGTAATGACAGCACTTCGGTATCCATAAATATTATTTAAGAATAACTAATTCAAGAACAGCTATCAAATACGAAGTCTTCATTTCAATATAACACATGCTAACACAAGTTTTGTTTTATTCATAGGATAAAACAGAATCACATTTCCTCAGAAGTTCCGCAAAAAAAATACACTGGCAACTCGCCGATCCCGGAGACTGCCAGGATTTACAGGGTTGCCAAGTGTTATTCATAATATTTCTTCACAATGTGAGCAGGCCGAAAAAATAATGTCCTAGCACTCGGTATACATACATATTATTCAAGAATAACTAAATCAAGAACGGCTATCAAATACGATGTCTCCATTTCAATATAACACATGCTGACACAAGTTCTGTTTTATTCAGAGGATGAAACAGAATAACATTTCCTCAGAAGTTCCACAAAATAGTGGCACTGGCAACTCAAGTAAATGCCAAATCATTGGACATATGACGTCAAAAGAAGCGGCAAAAACGCTGTGTTTGAATGTCTCACTGAATTTGAGGGTTTTTAGAGCAGAGTATATCCGAATATTACACAATATCTCCTAGGAAAAACTATGCACAAATAATATTGTATCACTACATTTCAGCTTCAAGCACATATGAGGCAAATTTACGAATTTGTTATCTCGCCTATTGAAGTTTTCAGAAATTCTGAAAATGGAGCCAGTCTAAAAGTATGATGATGAGAACTGACAATACCTCAAGTGCAGAATTTGCAAATATATTGAATGACAGTTCGTCCAGTTCAGAAAATGTGCCGGCATTTTTCACCACCCCTGAGCTTCACTAACCAAGTGAGACGAAGTCTTAGTATTTACGAAGTCCTACAGACATCTTGATGCCCACAAGGATCCAACAAAGGTTGAAGCGATCATGGATTATACCCCACCCCACGAACCGTCAAAGAAGTCAGATACTATAGAAAGTTATTTAAGGATTTTGCCAGGATAATCAAACCTCTAACTTGCTGCCTTAAGAAAGAGTTTATACAATATGTCAAATGAAAAAATCTTCTAAGCAACGAACTCTCCTCCAGTTCCAGATTTCAGCAAACCCTCCAACCTTACTACAGATGCAAGCAACTTCGCCATAGGAGCCGTGCTATCCCAAGGTCCAGTAGGAAAGACAATCCAATAGCCCATGCGTCTAGAACCCTAAACGACAAATAAATGAAATACTCAACCATCGAGAAGGAAATGTTAGCGACAGTGTGGGTCACTAAGTATTTTAGGCCGCACTTATTCGGAAGAAAATTCAAGCTTATGTCTGATCACCGACCTCCACAATGGCTCTTCTTTCTGAAACATCCCAACTCGAAGCAGGTCAGATGGCGATTGAAGTTGGAAGAGTAAGACAATGAGGTCATATACAAAAAGGGCAAGAGCAATACCAACGCCGAGGCGCTCTCTAGAATAGAGATACATACAAGAGATTCACGAGGTCAATGAGAGCATAAATGATCCAGCAGATGACAATGACAAAGCATCATTGTACATCATGCCACCCAGACACTACCGAGGATGTCACAGAAAACACCATCCACAATAGTGTTATCAAGATCATTAAAACTGGATGGTGGACACAATGCTCGCACATCATTCTGAAGATTAGCTTCCCTACTTTCGATAAAATGATATACAAAAATACTATGACATAATTAAGATGGATTTCTACCAAACAAATCCCACTATCGTATTCATATTCACGTTTCTTGGGTATTCCCAGAAACCTTCAGCTATTTCCATCCATTTCCTGGTCCTACGCAAAATTCTACGATAATTATTCCTCCTCTGCTCCCTTCCTAGCAACAAATCCGAACCTTTATCAGTACATGAATTCACCATGTGAACAAATTGATCAAGGGTATTTATCTATATCAAGAAGCTTTCAGACGAAATGGACAGATGCGAACACATACCAGTATCGATGAATTCAACTATAATACTAGAGATGTCAGAAGCCCACTACATCGGAATATTCCCCAGGCGACAAAAATCTCCATGCACTGTTCCAGTATGAAAATAATGGCACTAAAAGGAGTTTATCTCACAGAACTTCCCCCAGAATGAATGCAGAACAGATAACGAAGGATTTATCAACTCCAAAGCGGCTATTCAACACTGCCAAACATCAGAACAACCTATCTCAACACATCACCTAAATTCAAACCCTTAGAACCGAACAGAATACCTCTGGACAAATTGCAACAACTAACCCTGGAAGAACACTAATAACTCATCCCGAAGATTCCTGGCAATCGTACATCAACCATTTTTGGATGACTCCAATCTACATCATCTGCACCATAGGCCGTACCTCTCCTATAGACTCAGGTAGAAGTCCAACTCCAGCCACCAACGAAACCCCAGTAGAAGGAAAATAATCATCATCTTCAGTTTTACAATGACCTAATATTTACGTTTAGTAATATTTCTGCAAAGCTTGAGATGTCAGCATTCATTTTTAGTACCTGGGCGACCGAGCTTCGCTCGGTGTTTTTTTTGTTGTGGTTAAATCGTGTTTTTTTCGGAGATAAACTTGAAATATTCAGATAATGTTATAACGCCATCTTATATATGTGTTTTTCCTGCAAAAACGGCATTTTACACACAAACAAAATTATAACAACCTATCCTACTGGTATGCTCCTTAAAGTCCAACCTCATCTTCACGTGGTATGGGGTGAACGGGCCGCGGCTGCGAATGGGATGGTTAGAGGACATTCGTATCGCGTGTGGGCGGCCGCGACTTTACTAACGAGGCTCTGGAAAACAGACCTAAATCCAAGCTGTGAGCGCCGTGGCGACGGATGTATGACACCGGGGTCTCAAAACAATCGGAGCCTCCGTGAAACAGGGCGAAATCTCGGAGTAATCAGCCTTAGCCCTGTGCAGGGGGCACCACAGGGCCGGACTAACCCCTTCCCCCTCACTAACTCGTGGGAACAAATGACCACGAGACGAAATAGCGAAAGGGAATGAGTACAACTCTTGGCCTTCTCGGTTTCTTTCAGCACACTGAAGAGGTTATGATTCCGAGCGTTCTCCGAGATCGGAAGAGGACTCTTTAGGGTGCTGAACAAACAAATCTCCAGCACCGCAAGGTAGCCACGGCAGTACATGCAGTAGCTAGGAGGTAACTCGATGTGGTACTTAATCGGGAACCATGGATGCGACATGGTGAAAAAAAAAAACTTACCAGGTAAGATACAATGTCAGAGGGCTCAGGTGTCGTCGGAGACCACAGCCTGACAAGCCTACAGGGTGGAGGTTTTAGTGGGTAAACCTGTGTCAGGGACTCCCACAATACTGTAAAGTGTTGCCCCTAAAGGATTTCCTCCCCCTCCCAAAAAAAAAACGGTATTCCAGACGTCGCAGTTGAATCTGGTGGATTCGCCTGTTCTAACCTTACCTACCATAAAAAATGTTCTTTGTGTAAAATCGCGTTTTTTCAGGAAATACACCTATACCGGGTGTCCACAGAAGGTGGCTCGCCCCTATAACTTTTTTTTTTTTCAAGATAATGGAATGAAGATTTCAACGGTTTATGCTCTCTTCATTTTAGAATCAGTTTGTCTATTACACAAACATAAAACAAATTTTCCCTCTGCCACCTTTAACTATGCCACCCGACATTCCAATGATCTCAGACTACCTTTACCTACGTCAATCCTCAATGGCCTCAAGATGTATAACCATCTACCACATCACTTGAAAACTTTGGATTACATTCATATCAGAAAAACTCTAAAAGACCTCCTCAGTGTTAGACCCTATTGAAATAAACAGAGTATTCGTAGCACAAAAGCGCATTGTTAGATTAATTTTCAGCATGGAACACAGAGACAGCTGTAAACCAGTTTTCATTATTCCATATATATTCTTAAAAGTATAGGTTTTGCTAGATCAAACATCCAAGAAATAGAAACAAATGCAATGGCGCACAGTTATCTTTTGGTGATCTTTTGCGTATTCCAAATCACAAGACAACAAAATATAAAAAATCCCCTTTATATAATGCAATAATTCTGTATAATAAATTACCTGAAGAGATCAAGCAAATTACCTCTGATAAAGTATTTCATGGCAGAGTGAAGCAGCTGCTGCTGCAGAAATGCTACTATAGTTGTGATGAATTCCTGGATGATGATTTCCGTTAAGCACGTATTTTTTATTTTTGTCAATTTTTTTATATTGTTCAAAGTGTATTTATACTTATCTATGACGCTTTTTCCATATGTTTTTAATTTGCAGTTTATATGCACGACTTTTATATATACACTTATATTGCTAAGTACGACCCTCATCTACCTATTTTATTCGTTTTTATCCTGTTATCATTATATTTTATATTTATAACTAATTATTGACATACCATATGTACATATTGTACCGCAGTGGCAAATAAAGTATTATTATTATAGTCTGCAAGAGTTTTACGACAGTTTTTGAAAATATATTTTTACCTTTATACTCTTTTCTTTTATCATATTTTATAATTTATATGATGTTACTGTCTTATACTTTGTAGTGCATAGTCTTTCTTTTTTTCTTTTTTGTGTTGTTATGTGCCCTACAATTTTAATTTTCATGAGATACTAACAGATTGTTTCCATAAATAATTTTAATAACCACTTCTTTCCTTAACGATAAATTACTTTGTCAATAAGATTACTTTCTTTGGACAATAAAGCATATATTATATTCTTATTGTTGCTCTTACGTTTCTCAACTGTCTTGGTGTAATTCTATGAATAGCTGCCCTTACTTTGTCCTCTAATTCATATCGTGTGGCAGGAGGTACATCATAAACCTTGTTTTAAATAGATCCCCATAAAAAAAATCTAGAGGCGTAAGGTCGGGTGACCTGAAAAGTTTTTTAAAAAGGAATAAATAAAAAACAACCCTATTTTACCTCGCCGGCCACCTAACTGGACCCATATTTCCAACCCAGTTTTCGTTGTATGTTTCATGCAGATATTCCGTAACTGCCCTCAGGTTGTGTGGTGGAGCACCATCTTGTTGTTAAAATAATCCAACTCAATTTATTAATGGAAATTCGTCCAAGAAATGCTCAATTTCCTCCGTGAGGAAACTTAGATATCTAGCCCCTGTCAGGACACCGTCAAAAATTATAGGGCCTAAAATTCTGTCCCCTAAAATCCCAACCCAACAATTGAAACCAAACCGTTCTTGGAAATTTCCTTCCTCGATCAAGTGTAAATTTGCATCGGACCAATATCGCTTATTATTTCTGTTGAAATGTCCCAAATTAGTGAAACGTCTTTCGTCAGTATACAGAATTTTATTTTCCAAAGAACCAATTGCAATACTCAAGTCTCCTTGCATTAACGTTTTGGTACAGGGTAGTTGATATTTAAATGAATGATATTTATGTTTCTTCAAAATGTTAGCTGCAGAAGACTTGCGATCTCCCTGAGTGACGTATATTTACTTGAACGTATGCCAGAACATCTATTTCTTTTTCTTCACTCACAACAAACGAATCGTTCCCATCATTATCAGGCTCATTTTGCATTTTTTGAACCAGTTTTGGAAAATAGTGCCGGGTCGGGTGACTGTTCCATAGCCGAAAAACTTAATGATCTCATCACTCCAACTCATGACCCATTAATTTACCTAGAAAGTGTCAATATAAAAAATTCCTTTTCTTTGAACAGCACTAATCTAACTGAATTGAAAGAGGTAATCCGAGACATAAAAAACAAAAAGTCCTCTGGTTTAGATGACAATCTCCATAAAAATATTTGAAAACCTTCCTGACGATGCACTTAATGTCCTGGTCATACTTATTAATAGATCATTCACAGAGGGACTCTTTCCGCATTTCCTCAAAACCTCGGTAGTGATCCCGATCCACAAAGGTGGCAATAAAGATGAACCGGCGAACTTCAGACCAATATCCCTTATCCCAACATTAGCTAAAATAATTGAAAAACTAGTAAAACGGAGAATCATGGAATTTGTAGACAACAACAATATACTAAGTGCATGTCAATATGGCTTCCAAAAAAACAAAAATACATCCGATGCCATATTTGCTCTCCTGCAGACAGTTTATAATGAAATCAACAACGCGGAAACAACTGCAGCGGTTCTATGTGACTTCTCTAAGGCATTTGACTGTGTCAACCATGATATACTACTACAAAAACTCAGCAGATACGCTTTTAGGGATAACAGTCATGCTTGGATAAGATCATATCTCACTGCAAGAAAGCAAATTGTAAGGACGTCTTCGGATTCGAATATCAGTGATGTGAAATATGGCGTACCCCAAGGCTCTGTTCTGGGTCCCGTCCTGTTTCTCCTATACATCAACGATCTGACTAACATCCCAATTACAGGAAAACTCACTATCTTTGCCGACGATACTACATTAATATGGCATGACAAAGACAAAGACAGGCTGCATACCAGAATGAGTGCAGATATGATTAAAGTAAAAGATTGGTGCGATTCTAATTTCCTAACACTTAACACCAAAACCAATGTAATAGCATTCAAATGTACATTTTCAGATATCTCTTTAGGAACAAACACTATCGAAAACAGCACCACATCGAAATTTCTAGGAGTCCATCTAGATAAAAATCTAAAATTTGACGAACACATCAGACATCTCAATAAAAAATTGCATCTGGATGTTACGCTGAGAAATGTTTGAAAGAGCTAGGTTTTCCCAATGCTAAGGCTGTGTACTACGCCTTGATAGATTCCCAACTCGGTATGGTATAGCCTTTGGGAGGTTGCTGTAACACACTTATGCAGTCAGTCTTTGTCTTACAGAAAAGAGCCATCAGATATCTTTGTAAGGCCAAGAGGCAAGATTCATGTAAACCCCTCTTTCTTGAGCATCGAATATTAACAGTCATTTCAATATATATAATGGAAACAGTGACCATAATCTACAAGAACAGAGCTAATTATGAAGTCACAAACACTGCATATTCAACCCGTCAAGCTAACCAACTCAGGCTTCCAATACCCAATTCAACTTTGACACATAACTCATTTATATATAATGGTATTAAGATGTACAATAAACTCCCGCTAGAAATTAAAGAAACAACATCGCTAAAACTATTAAAAAAAAAACAAAAAGCATATTGAGTGATAAAGCCTATTATAATCTACAAGATTACTTTAATGACACACTGTGATATCCTAGTTTATTAAGTATACCAATCTTTCCATCTTTTTATATTATCTGTTTAATCTATATTATTTATGTTCTTTTATTGTATTATATTACATTTTATTAATGTTATTGTGAAAACTTAACTATTTACAATAAGCTAATGTCTGTTATAATTTTAAAATAAGCTGTACAAAATTTGTAAATTGACTGATTATCGATAATCTTACTGTATAACATTGTGTTTGTTAACAAGAGATAACTCTTAGCAACAATAAACATATTCTCTCTCTCTCTCTGTGCGTAGAGACGTGCAGCATGCGTTGAATTTTGCCTACACTCTCCAAAAACTAATAACATATCAACTTTTTCAGTTCTTGTATAAATATTGTTATTTTCCATGATTTTCAAACAATGAGGTACACAATAACTACCTAATTGACTTTGTAGAAAAGATGTAAAATAATATGTCGACAAGTCAATTTTTACCGCAACAATTTAATGATTTTGTTTCAGTTGTGTTGGTCACAGGCTACTCGATGATTTTAAATCTTATTATAATCTCAATAAGATTCTTCATTTAACAAAAGTTCTAACGTTATATTTTTACTTTTTTATCGAAAGTTTTCTTACAACCTAATAAGAGTGCCGTATCAAATTAATGGTAATAAAATGCTCGTTTTTTCTAACCTGACGAGCCACCATGTTGCTATTTGAAAAAAATAGTAATACAAATTTTAAAATCAAACGTCACATATCTGAAACATTTTGTTCGAAAACAGTAAAGTTGTATTTTTACAAACATTTTAGGACTGAAATTAGTTATTTGAACGTATCCATAGATAGCCCTGTAGAATAAAAATGTATTTCGAAAAAAAAATAAAAAAACAGTTACAAACAGTAATAAATGATACATGGTTGTATTCTAAATGTAATATGGAGACAAAAAAACTGAAAATATACCAGGTGTCCCATTTAAAAATCGAAAGTTTATGTCACTTCTGGTTAATCCGGAATTTGCATAAAGTTGAGTTACTTGTCAAAAAATGCAGTTTTATGCATTAAACAGATCCTCCAAATTTCATTACATTATCTCCGAAAACAAAAAGTTATAGGGGCGAGCCACCTTCCGTGGACACCCGGTATAGATAAACTTAAAAAGCAAAAGCCTATCAAAATACCAAATTTCATCCAAATCGTTAGAGCCGTTTCCGAGAAAGCAGAAATATACAAGAATTGCTCGTTTAAAGTAACCTACCGGTATTCCAGACGTCGTAGTTAAATCTGGTGGATTTGTCCGTTCTAACCTAACCTACCATAAAAAATGTTTTTTGTGTAAAATCGCGTTTTTCCAGGAAAGACACTTATATGGTTTAACTTAAAAAGCAAAACCCTATCTAAATACAAAATTTCATCCAAATCGTTAGAGCCATTTCCGAGATAGCCGAAATATATAGATATATTGTTATGTTATGTTATGCCAGTTATAAGTTTTAAGAGGAAAAAAAAACACAAAAAGAATAATTACTAAATAGTTATTAGTTTCAAGAGATTGTTTTTACATAATTTTGGAAGTTCTATTTATTTGTAAGCCTATGTATAATATGGATAGATAAAAATGTCAAAATACTATAACACAATCAATTTCATACACTGTCATAATGATTATAACCCATAATTGGTAGAAAGACAACAAAAAGTCTAGATTTACAAAATTTTCATGAATAAAAAGTGATCAACACATCTATAAATTTGAAACATACAGTATATGAAATTGTAGCTAACTAAAAGTAGCCAATAGTAGAACAGCAAACTTCTTGATGAGAATAGCCAATCAGGGAATAGATGGTCATATGGAAAATTGGAAATTGTGAGAGAATAACAACGAGGTGATGTCATAAGCAATTATTATTGAAATTTGTACATAGTAATAAGAATGGGAAAATAGTTGTATATATAAATTATATAAGATGAACCCAAACAGTGAAATGTGACAATTTGGTGCGCGAATTCAAACATTCAAATGAAAAAGAGGGAAAAATGGTATCCAGGTGACAACAAACAAAGCCACAAAGGAGATCGAAAATAAATTTACAAGGGAATGCCACGCAACATTTTGGGAGAAAGAAAAATGAAATAATTCCAACATTAGAAGAAAAAAACCAATATTACCTTAATTATACAACATATCCAAGTGTCCAAAGCTGATTTCTGCATATGTATGGTTCCTGATTTATGGTATTGGAGTTCCTGATAGAGCTTGGAGTGAGAAGGAATCCAGTTTCAGGGCATATCTTGAACACTGACATCTCCAGCAGGTATAAAAACTTTAATAGTGCACATCCGGTCCATGAACAATATCACAAATAACGTATCTCACATCTGAAGAACTTTATTTCACTTTATTTTGAACTATAACAGAAAACTTCACTCTCAAGGAAAAAGTGAGGTTGTGTCTATCTATCCATGATTTGATTTTAATGATTATCCGTGAATATTTGTAGATTCACATTAGTATAAGTTATTTCTCGTAGGCCAGGTAAAATTAAGTCTTCCTGAATAAAGGAAATAATTGCTTTTTGATACGTTGTTGTTTGTTTTCTTACAATGATAAACAATCATTCCGATGACCATTGAATAAATTGAAATTAGACAGCAAGGATTAGTGGCTCTATTGCCTGAACCGGCTATCTGAGGTAAGAGGCGTACCAACTGTTGCTTAGCCGTGGTGAGAAAAGTGATAACAATTGGCAGCAGCATGACGAGAGAACAGTGACGTTCGCTAGCAATTATTATTACAGCATACAATACATATACAGGGCGAAAATATCTATCTATATAATATCAATTTGGCTCACAAACAATAGCGAAAACTATCAGCAATTTTCATTATATAACAACTATTATTATTCAATTTATCAATACATAACAAATTGGCACCCAAAGTGTGGGGTGAAATAATAACAATTTAATTTATTATATTATCATTATATTACAATTTGGCACCCAAAACGTGGGGCAAAAATATTGATATTATATTTATACAATTCACATTATATAACAATATACATGTATATATATATATATATATATATCAAAATGGAAGGAATTTAATGGACATAGCCTTCAGAGAAAAGTGCTAACCGTAGACACGTGTTTCGGGCTCTCGGCCCTCATCAGTACGGTGGAGAAGTGCAAGGATGAACAACACTTGGTAGAAAACGACAAATCAACGGAGTCAACAAACAGAAGCCAGCCGCTCATTTGTGATTCCCCTCGATATTACTCTCTTTCATATATATATATCTATATATTTCAGCTATCTCGGAAATGGCTCTAACGATTTGGATGAAATTTTGTATTTAGATAGGGTTTTGCTTTTTAAGTTAATCCATATAGGTGTCTTTCCTGGAAAAACGCGATTTTACACAAAAAACATTTTTTATGGTATATATATATATATATATACAAGAATTGCTCGTTTAAAGATATAAATTAATTGGAATAAACAATGGTACTAGTTAGTGTATTATATTGTTTTGTGTTTACTTCGTTGGTTGAATAAGTTTTTAAAAACAGTTTTGTTTGACCCAAAACTATAATTAGTAAGGCACAAAGATATCAGTAAAGTGATTTTGTCAAAACGAATCTTTTGTGGACCAATACCACAAAATGCGGAGAGAAAGCAGTTTAACATATATATATATATATATATATATATATATATATATATATATATATATCTATATATATATTTTAAACTGCTTTTTCAGGTTTTTTCCCATATATTGTGGTATTGGTCCTCAGAGGTCCGATTTAACGATGATTTGGTGAAAGCCATCTTCAGGTGATGTCTCATTAATTCAAAATTCATAGTTTTCCTCCAAGATGTACACAAAAGTAAAATATCGTTGTTATATTTTTTAATGAATTCATCATTTCATGTTAATTAGAAAGCTATTTGAAAACAGTTTATCTTTCTTTGGCATACATAACTTATCAGTCTTTCTTTCTAGAATATAATAAAAGCAGCTAAATCTGTGGCAAGTGAACAAGCCATATATGTCAGATTAGAACATCATTGATTTGTCAGCAATAATTTGCAAACTCTACCTTTCTGAGTGGGCTCACCATCGGTTTTATTTAATTTTTCCCTCACATGTCCGTAATATTCAACCAGAATTATCTGCCTGATGAATATGTTTTCCATTGATGTGAATTCTATTAAATAATTTTACTCTTCATATAGGTCCTAGATTTTGGTGGTACAAAGGTACCTATTTCTACTTTCCTATGTTGGGAAAAGGGATACTATAGGCTTCAATAAACTCATCCTGCACTGAAGTCTGAGTTCGGATTACTTGTTTCCTGCTTGACACTGAAGGTTCCCTCTTATATTTAAGAGATCAAGATCACATATTATTTCATACCAAACTTCATCAAAAGCTCGAGCAACATCCGGAAATAGCACTATGTATTCAGGCAAATTAGATAATTTATGAGTTTTATTGTCTTTAATTTTCAATAGATTTTGTTTATTAAAGGTCCACGAAACTCTTCCTTTGACGAAACAACCTTGAATAACATAAAGATGTGATGCATATTTGAAGCGAGAATGACGAGGGCTACTGAAATTCATTGAAAAAATGAAGGTGCGTATTTGGAAAAATCAAGGCAGTCTTCAAGAATTGAAGAAAATTAACTATAAAGAAAATGAGCCATTAATTTTTTCACAAATATTTAAAAAAAGTTTGTGATATTTCTAATTTTGAAACATTATTGTTCCTCAAAATATACAACTTTTTTCACATTCAACCTACTTTGTACCATTCACTATTTTTGAGATGTCAATAATATAATCACCTAAAAATACCAATTGTATGTAAATTCCAATTGTTCCTGGGCAACTCATTTAATTCCCTTATCATATTCTTGAATGTGTGTTTGACAAGTGTAATTCACTTCTAGATAAATAAAATACAATGCATTGAAAAAGTAATTATTATTTTTTATGTACACTTATTTTCCTAATAACCTGATATTTTACAATAACTTACAAGCTAAGTTATAAATAAGGTATTGGAGTCTGAACAAAAAATCACAATCACTTAAGAGGAAGTGATAAAATAAAACAAATTCAAGTCTGAATACAAAAAATTCAGTCAATTTTTACATTGTACTTATAAAATACAAAAGTGCATGTTCTGATGAACCACAAATGAGCAAAAAAATACATAATTAAAGTAAAATATATTTTGGGTTGGATTTCAATTTTATTTATATATATATATATGCTGATATTTTTAGGCATTGTAATTCATACCAGCAGATTTTGTGAATCTAGCCGAGATAAAGTTCTAACTTGAAGTTGGCAGATATAAGAGCTTATCCAACAAATTTACAAATAACCATCAGAAGTATGAGTAAAGAATTTATAATATAATCCTTCATAATACTATTTTGTTTACTAAGGGGCCATCCATTAATAAATTTAGTAGTTTTTTTGTCTCATTCCCCTATGTCGCAGGTAATCACATTCTAGTGCCCCCACCTGTTTGTGATGTTACATCTTTTGAATTTTGGGATCAAATTCTATGATATTTACGGAAGAACATCACCATATATTTATTTTAAAAAGCTTTTTGAATACTAGTATATTAAAGTATAAGTGGATAAAAAGGGCTTTAAAACACGCGCGATTTTTCGAGCACGACGACGCAGAGACTACATTTAACAAATTATTTTTCACTTATAGTATCACAGGTGCTAAAATTATTTCTGGAAAGTTCTTCACAAATATTTTGAAAATTATCCAGAGTCGAAGAGAATGCAAACCAATCATTATAAATTATATTGAAGAATCCTGATTTCTTGAATGATAATCACTGGACTCAAAATCGCAAGGAAGGCCACGCTGATTTGTAATTTTTTCAAACAATTATTTGTTGTTGATTTTAATTGTTAAAATTTTCCAGTGTAATTGCAAGTGTTTTTTTTTCGAATTTTCAATTCAAGTTGACACAAAGAATGTTGTTTTAGATATCTTCATTATATCTCACAATTTTTAGTTGTATTTCCCCATGAAAAGAATTATAATTCTGAACAATTTTATTATAATTACTATACCTTCTCCTCCCAAAGTGTGATATAATTTATGGATGGCCCCTAATGACAAAAGAGTTGTTTCATTTTAATATAAATAAGACATACATTTCATTAATGTATACTTTCCAGAATACTTCAATATGAATATGCCATCCTATTAAATTTGGCAATTTAAAATTTAGCTTTAGAATTCATTAACTTCCACCGAAATCATATACGGCTTATTTTCAGGAAATATCCTTGTTAGCGCAAAACTGTTACATATCAAGATGTACACCAATTTGATTCGGTGGGTTTTTACATTACCAGTTCTCTACTGTTTCCAGTTTTGTCTTTTACAACTCAATAGCCTTTTCTCAACTTACAAGTGAAATTCAAAACAAAATTCAATAGACAACATAGGACATCTACTATATGATCACTAACAAAAAAATTTATGAGAAAACAGCAATATGGATACATTTCAATCTTGAGTCAGTTGGAAGAAATCATCTCATAGTATATGAATAATTTATAATTTAAAAAATTATCAAATATCGAGAAACTGAATATGAAAGTTAATCCTCTTCAGAAGTTTAATGAATGAATCTTTTGAAAATGGCGAATTATCATAAACATATACAAATTTACTTATTTTTTAAATTAGTGAAAAAACTATTCAATCAAAATGAATGCCCAAACTTTGAATAAACCATTGTTCTCAATTATATTGTCATTCCATTTCTCTTTGGCTCTAGTAACTAATTTTGAGTCAACAAAGGTCATTAAATTTCTTTAAAAAAATTATCAAAACTCCGCCGTGTATCCCGCTGCCATCATTTTACGCTTCACCTAATTCAATTGCTAGTTTGTTTGGTGCCGATTCAAAATTAGTTTCTCGCATTAGTTTAGGAGCTCAGTTATCATTAAGACTGAGAAGGTTTATTTATTTTTTGTTTTTCAGTTTCTTTTTTCGTCGATTTCATTTTTTGTTAAAAAGTTTTTTGAAATGCCATATCAATTAGTATTTTCTAAAAAGGCATTTGAATTTGACATATTACAATAAATAGATATTTCAACACCTCAATGATATAAAAAATTGAATCTAGCTTTTGCATAGGTGTTGTGAAAAGGCAACTTTAAAAACAATGCCTTTAGAAAAAAAGGTTTTGGTATCAAGAATTCAATTTTTGTGTTAGCTTTGAACTTCAATTCTTATACAATTGGACCAATTCTCCAACTATTCACAAAATCATTATGCATGCACAGAACTGAATTTGAATAACCCACCAAACAATGGAATTTGGTAAAAAACTAATGAAATGTTTAATTTTTTCACAATTGTCTTAAAGTTTTCATAGTAAATATTTATACTATATGTTTGCTTGAAAAATATCTGTAAACACAATACTTCTACCAACTTGAAGCTAAATATTACCAATGTAACTGCATGCCATCTTCTCCTCAAATGCCGCATAATCTCCAATATTTACAGGGTGATAGATCTGAAAAATTGTCAAATTAAATTTTAACAATATTTCCACAGTGTAATAGGAAACGTTTCCAAACTCTCTTTTTTAGTTTCAAATGGCTAGTGTGACTAGAAGAGAAGCATTTGCTTTTAGTATTAGCAAGCTCAATTGCTTCAACTCTCCACTCTTGAAACCAAGTGAATAAGCTTTTGCTAACACTACAAAGCAATTGGGGAAAAACAGCTAGCAATTGCTTTCGTTTTTGTGATCAAGAGAAAGTAAATGCTTTTTTAGTTAATTTGGAACCTTTCTATTTTCTTTAAAATCAGGAATAAAGACTTTAAATAAGTAAGACTGATTTAGTTGTTATGACGTCAAGTGATAGTGATACAGTACACGGTGAACATAATAATGGTCAGTTCATAGAGGGTTCAGGAAATGTTCTGGTCTTCTGAATAAATCCTAGCTTTCACAAATTGAGCATGAATAAGAAAAGGATTTGATCAAAATGAGGGGACAGAATTCCATAATGTTAGGAAAAGCTATATAAGTAGAAAAATTATCATAAAGGGAACTGTTAAAAAATACTGACAATACTACTACAGCAAATACAAAATGGGAGCACAATTTCCTAGAAATGATGGATGCTGAAAATTATTTGTAAAAGCGCCTAGTGCTGTACACATTGGAATTAACGGAGAGAAAGAAAAGAAGGCATAAAAAAGTCAAGTTTATGAAACGTAAAAATTACTACATTCAAATTACAAAGCCTTGTATCAATTGAATAATCAAAACTCCAGAATATAGGTAAAAACGAATGGCGGAGAATCATTATCCGAAGAAGCAACAATGGAGGTTGAAGAGGACCGAACTCTCACTTATGGGGACAACACCCCCCCGAGAACCAGTAAGATGGCGGGCATTGACATTGCCCAGATGAACATTCACCACGCCAAGGCAACCTCGGCGGTGATCACTAGAACGTTCACCAAAAACCAATTAGGGATTGTGCTGACGAACCTTGGGTCTACAAAAACCAGGTAAGGAGCCTCACCTGTCAGGTCTCCAAAGTAAAATATCACATTAGTGAGAATACACCGCAATTCACTACTGGCAAAAATCGACCTCTGAAGATAATATTTTCCAAGGAAGAATTAGCTAAGCAAGTAATGAAAAATAAAATACGTGCCAACAGAGTAATAATTTTTGGAGATTAGACCAAAAGTCAACGGGAATACTACCTGAAGATAAAAAGGATCCTGAGTAAACTTATCGAAGAAGGTGAACTAGATAAAACAATAAAATATATAAATGGAGTACCAATCATTGTCCAAAAGGAAAAAAATCAGTAAGGCCTAATATTCAGCAATCTTCTTTTATAAATTTCAATCAAGACATAATTCACGTAAACATTCAGAGTATTCTTGCAAACAAACACGGAATTTTAACCCAAATAATCTGCTACCGTCCATCTATCATAGTTTTAAGTGAATCTAGAACTACTAAGGATATTTTAGATTTTGAACTCACTGTAATGCAGTATAACTTTGTAAGATGTGATAGCAGCAGTAGACATACCGGTAGTCTTACTTTACATTAAACAGGGCATTGAATACAAAGTGATGAAAAGTATAACATCAGATGTCAACTACTGGTTCCAGTTCATAGACATTTCAATCGATAGCCAAAAATGGACCATTGGAGGCGTTTACCATTCACCAAATGCAAGTAACTAAGTATTCATGGAAAAAATAGAAAAGATATTAGAAACCTATTTTTACAATAGAAAAACTGCTTGGTAGGTGATATAAATATTGACTTTAAAAAATATTAATAATTTCTAAACGAAGAAAATTCACCACTTGTTTAATATGTATGTATGTAAAATTTCTGTGAACACAGAAATCAAAAGTGTACCATACTATGATCATGATTTGAAAAAGAAAGCTGAAGACAGAGATATGGCATATACAAATTTCAAAAAATGTAATAATACTCAAAAAGAAGAAAAATGGCAAGTATATAAGGCAAGTCGAAATCAGTATGTTAATATGCTCAAAACCAAAAAAGCAGAATACTATGAACAGAAAATTGACTCGAATAAAGGTAGTTCAAAGCAAATGTGGAAAACTCTGAAATCGATTGTTAAACCTAATGCCCCTCATAATTCAAAACAATTGAATTTTCTGAAAATGGTAAAACCAGAATATATAGAACTGAAATAGACATAGCTAACAAATTCAATATTTTTTTTGTAAATAGTATCCGAGATATTGCTAATATAATTGCTGAGGAACAATGGTCACATGAAAACCTCATACAAATAAATAGCACATTAAATTGTTTTCAAAAATTAACTTATAGTGAACTGCGTGAAATTATATTCTCTTTGGACAATAATAAGAATCAATCTGAAATTCTTAACGCAAGATTCTTCAAAGAAACGTTCGAAAGCCTTGGACATGTTATAATACATTCTATAAACACTTGAATATGGAATATTTCAGATAGTTTCAAAATTAGCACCATTACACAATACCGAAAATTTCAAATACCATGGACACAAATAATTTCAGACCCATAAATACATTACCAACACTTCAGATTCGAAGATTCGGAAATTCGAAGATTTGGAAGTTTGAAGATTCGACTGCAAAAGCTTCAAAATAGAGGAATGAGAATAATACTGAAATGTAATAGATATACTCCAATTAAACTGATGTTAGATACACTACAATGGTTTTCAGTTAATACTCGTTTTTTGTACAGGAGTATGACTTTCATTATAAATTGAACAAAGGCCATCTTCCTTCCTATTTCAACGAATTCTTAATAAAAAATGATGAAATTCATAACTATGGCACAAGAATGAGGACTGACTTCCTATTCACAGTACAAATCTAGTATAAATATGAGATCGCTATTTTTCAAAGGTTAAATGAATTCATTAAACTACCTATGAATATTTAATCATCAGTATCTTTAGCTTCTTTCAAATCTTCATTATCAAAGTATGTTAAAACTCTATGATTGTTGTAAGTTTGGGCATTGTATTGGAGTGTTTATAACATCTTTGTCAAAAAATCTTATTTAAATATTTTCTAGCGCATTATTACCTAGCATATCTGTCTGTATAACTATAAATTGCTTGTGACATTTTTGTATTTATATTGTTACTTTTATACATGTGCTGTAAGATCTTTTATGTATACTAGAGATGTTTGTATATTAGGCTTCCTATTTTAATAAACTACTACTACTACTACACACTTTCAATTCAGAAAATGAAGAATTTCCTTTCTCTTGAACATCCATATGAACAAATTTTTCAAAGAGTTGATGCTTGTTGTCAAATTTCTATACCTACTCAATAAGTACTATTAATATGTTTGGCGTTCTTGATAAAGTATAAATTATGAGAAAATGCTAAGAAATTTTGAAAATTGATGTATTTCCGGTGTAATGAAGAGTTATATTTCAGAGCCGCCATTATTTTAATTTTCGAATGAACACGTTTCAACTTGATATATGCTATAGTTTTTGTTTCTATAGCCCTTCAAATGGCTTCACAATCGTTTTTTAAAGATGTAATGTTCACAGATTCCATTCAGTCGCCCACCTAGTTTGGAAAATATGTGTTGTGCTCCTTTCACACTGTAAAATCATATTATTCGGGAATATTATCAGAATGCCTGTTCAAAGTAGAGTTTATAAATACTGTATTGTGCCTCGGTGTATGAAATTTAGTAGAAAGGTTCATGGTTTCACCAGAATTGATATCACCTTTGTTAATTTCTATGGAAAACCTTGTATTTAAATTTTTTCTAAAATATGAACAATTTAAGGTGTTCATACAGTCAAATGTGGAAAGAAGAACTTTGGTCATTATCTTCCATCGTTCAAGATAAACTCTTATGTTTCATATTTCAACTCTGTATTTCATTCCATTTACATTGGCTCATGCTTTCAAATAACGAATCTGCAAAACATGTACCCAAAATAAACCTTTTTTAAAATATTCAACTTTTATTGGAAAAACTGGTAAATGCAGTCCTCCAACATACTTCATTTGCATGTAATTTCAACAATGTGCAATGACTTGATGAATTCTGAAAGTCTGATGTACAAAATTATTTTCGTCAGTCACACAAAACAAAGTAAGATATTCTGTCAGATTCATTTTGCTAAAAATATGTTACATTATTGTACATAATGCCATATTTCACCTTATAAGGAGATATACTATTAGAATAACTAAGTGATCCTATTTCATTTGATGTTATCCTTTCGTTGATAGATGCACAGCCTACTAAAAAGTTTAAATAATAGGCAAACATACCTACCTAATTAATATGGAATATCTCAATTAGGAGTTTCTAGGGATTTGAAAGGAGCTAGTAACTGGAGCAACCAGTTTAACCTTAAGTAGTAATAATCAAGTCACTGTAGTCAAAATTTGGAGGCAATTGAAACGTTAGTCTACATGTGAACCGGCCTTTTGTTCTCAACTCCAAGAGCCGCCCAGGATTTGTGACATGACATAAGGGCTTCACTACTTGCTTTCACTTTATGCTCTGTGAACCTCTGTAAAGATCACATATTACATTGCAGCTTATGGAATATTGAAATATGGGAGGTCCCAATCAACTTTTGAGCCTAGAACTTTTATTTTCTGTATCAAGGATGATGCAAAAAGAAAAATATTAATTCAAAAATAACTTTACTATTCTCTCAAGGAAGCAAAAATGGGGGCCTGGAAGACAAATTTTTATTGTCTCATTTGGGCGATTAACGTGTTAAAGTTTATGTTTGATTTTGTTCTCCATATATAATGTACTTAAAAAATGATATATATGGTACTCATACTGGAGAAGACTCAAATCACATTTTTCATTGCATAAAAAATTCATATGAAAACGAATCTGAAATTAGTAAACGAACTAATTTCAATAAGTTCGATGCATTTCTAGGAGAAAAACATGAAATAGAACTACAGAATATCGAAAACAGGAAAAATTTATTGATAAAACTGTAATCAATATTTCCTCCAAAGTATTGAATAATACAGAAAAATTGTTAATGTCGAAGGATTTTTTTTTGTGATACTTAATAACTTTCCAACTCTAGATATAATCACAGCTGTTGAAACAGCACAAAAACTTCTTTACGAATTATCAAATGAATTCAGAATTCTAAATAAAATTATTCTGGATAAACTACACAAAATGTATCGGCAGAACTTTGGGATGGCAATGGGTTCTCCACTATCGTATGGTAATATTTATGGAACTTGAGAAATGTATATGAAATGCCCTAATTAATAAGTTATACTTTCCTTTTTACATGGCAGATAATTATAAGTTATATCAATGAAAAGGAACCCACTATGAAATTCGTCATGAACAAGAAATAGAGGAAAATCTCCAAATTTCTTTGTTGGATATATCAATTAAAAAATATCAACAGATACCTCAATTTTAATTCAAATCACCAAGAGTATCAAAAAAACTGTCATCAAAACTCTTTATGGCAGGGCTGAATTGATTTCCTCAACTCCACAAAAATTCAGAGAAGAGATTGTATTTATTAAAAAAATAATGCATATCCAAGAAGTTTTGTGACTAGACCATCTAACAAATTGAAATTAAAAAACAACACCAATGCCCTCAACAACACCAAGACCCTCAAAAACAATCTTTAGTAACAAATATATTTCCATACATTCCTGGACCTTCCGAAAAAATGAAAAGAAACGGCAACAAAACCAAGTAACAAAATTCAAAGAATTGTGTATACAGTATTCCATGTGTTTGTGGTAAAACTTACACGGAAGCAACATCAAGACCTTTAGAATAAGAAAAGCCGGACACAGAATAATATACAAAATAGAAAAATTGAAAGATCAAAATTGGCCGAACATACATTAACAGAAACATGAATGAACAAAATTACACTAAAAAATCTTAAAAAAGCTTTCTGTATTTTTAACTGACTACGGCTATGCCAAAAGAAAGGGTTGTGTTTTTAGCACCCTATGTATATTTGTATTTATGTATGTTCCACCATAGCGCCTAAACTATCCGATTTTGATGAATGAGGTGTAATCGATTTGTTATTATGGTATGGGCGACATAGAACAAAATCAATATGACGGATGTTACATCCAAAAAAGTAGGCATCTCTGAATTTGTTTTTTTGCTATCGCATCAAGTTGGATGTCAAATGAAAGAGGAGAAAATTGTGATCTATCAATAGGTATGTAATGTAAATACACAATTTAAAATAATTAAGAAATTTTCAACTAAAGAACATTATTCGTTTCTCGGTAGGTATTTGTATTCATAATAAAATTACCTGATTACAGCAAAGCCAAAAGGACATGTTATGATTTTTGCAGTCTGTGAATGTATGTATGTTTGTATTTATTGTAATCAATAACTTAACATTTTATTAGTTAGGTACACTTAAGTCAGTAATAACAATTTATGTCATTCTCAAAAAAAAAAAGTTTGAAAAACTGTAACCCGATTACAGACAGAAATAACTATAATTAAAGGAAAAAATTATAAAAAAAAATTAAGAGAAGCTTTTATACAAATGCACTAAAAAGGAAAAACATAATTTCTTTAATTATTTGAACTAGGTTATTCTGTGAGTAGCAGATTCGAAATCTTGCCGGGCAATGATACCTATTTTTTTTTATATTCACGGCAAGCTTTTGATTCTGGTACTCACAGAATAACCTGGGTCAAACAATTGAATAAATTATTTTTTTCTTTTTTAGTGCATTTGTATAAAAGCTTGTCTTTTTTTTTTCAATTCTTTTTAGTCATTCATGAAATCCGCCATCTTATTGAATTCTGTCAAAAACTGATAATCTCCAACCCAAAAAAAAACCACATACCAATGTTGAATAATCGGGCCATAATAACAACTCGTCGTCATCTTGAATTCGTAGATTTTGACAAATAATCATGATCTCCGACCCCAAAAACTCCTACCTGCCAATTTTTATTGGAATCGGGCTATAACTACAAAACCCGTCGGCATATTGGAGCCGCCATCTTGAATTTATGAATTTTGACAACAACATAATGATGTCTGACCCCAAAAACCCCCACACACCAATTTTGAATAGTATCTGGCTATAAACACAAAACCCGTCGCCATCTTTGAGCCGCTGTCTTGAATTTGTGGATTTTGACAAAAAATCATGATCTCCGACCCCAAAACCCCCTACATAACAATGTTTATTGGAATCGGGCTATAACACCAAAACTCGTCGCCATATTCGACCCATTTTGAATTTATGAAAAATTCGTGATCTCTATCCCCGAAGACCCCTACATACCAATTTGGAATAGAATCAAACCATAATCACAAAACTCGTCCGCCATTTTGTTTTTCTCTAGGAAAAAATCCATAACGCATTGCCACCGGAATTATGAACACTTGCCAAATTTCACGTTAATCGGACAACTAGAAGTGGGTCAAAATTAACTTGCAAGATTTGTACTAAACATAAATACACACAAATGAGAAGTTAAATAGAAGCTTGTAAAAAAGTTCAAAATTTTTCACCCTTCTAGGGATAAATAAATAAACTAAAAAGTAAGTAACAAGTTAGGTGCTGATTGCTATCATCGCAAGACAAGTCTTTTGATACAAAAAGCAAATGTAATTTGATAGACAAATAAAAACAATGGAGATGCCATCAATCAAGGATAAAAAATACACACGATCACGGTATTTGAATTGAATTATAACGTTATTAATGTGAAACTGCCAGAAGACATCAATAGAACTAAATAAACAGAAATATCTAAGAGACTTGTCTTACTCAATAAGATGATGATAGCAATCAGCACCTAACTTGTTTCTTATTTTTTAGTATATTTTATTTATCCCTAGTAGGGTGAAAGGTTTGGAACTTTTTTCATTCAATTATAGTTATTTTTTTCCGTAGTCAAATTACAGTTTTTTAAACTTTTTTTTATGTTGAACGAAAATTATAATATAGCTACGTGTTCTCTCACCATGGATCCAACATGGATGTCCCTACTGAAAAAGGAGGTGGAACTACAGAAATTTCGTACCAAATAGATCACATTGAATTGAACATCCTGTGAACCCCTGCGGTGCATATCAGATTTTGACAAGCAATTGTCAAGATATCACGGAAAACTTCAAGTGTGATTTGAAATTGTGATAATTTTCCAATAAGTAGGATTTGAGAAAGGGAACAGAGGTGATTCCCGAAACGTAATCAAAGGAAGAATATTTTTTATTTAGAATTTTCAATAAAGTTTATTTTAGGCAAATCGTTTTTAGTTTATTTTTATCCAGAATGTGTCGGGGCAAATTTAGTAATTTGCCCTTTTTCGAACAGATAATTAACATTTTTTACTTACAGGGGGAGAGAAAACCCAAAATATGGAAAACAATATTCTGACAAAGATTATAGTTCTACGAATAAGATCCTGCACAGAACAGTTGACACGAAAATGAGATGAAATCCTTGAAATTTACTACAATGTTTACATCTGTCTGTCAAAATCAGATGACAACCGTCTGACTGCTCAACTACGAGACTACTCATAGTAGGCGTCCTAGGCAAGAATG
Source organism: Gonioctena quinquepunctata (assembly GCA_018342105.1). Classification (NCBI taxonomy): domain Eukaryota; kingdom Metazoa; phylum Arthropoda; class Insecta; order Coleoptera; family Chrysomelidae; genus Gonioctena; species Gonioctena quinquepunctata. The sequence continues at coordinate 231,905 of JAFIRS010001870.1, read as the reverse complement.
CCAACTACAAGTTGTCTCGTAGTTGGGAGTCAACGTCAATTTTGACATTCCTCATATATCTTCTAAATTTATAGAAGAATAACTGACTGACTGACATATCAACGCACAGCCCAAACTCCTGGGGCTAGGACCGTGAAAATTTGCATGTGGGTTCCTTTGATACTGTAGGTGAGCACCAAGGATTTTTGGAAATTTAACTCCTAAGGTGGTGAAAAAGGGAATGAGTTTGTATGAAAATCCGTCATTTTGAAACATTAAATCTGACAAACTGTCAAATTAATGTTCGAAGCTAGATGGAATCACATAATGAAAACCAGGAAAAATACAAATGATCGCGGACCAAGTCGTGGGCACCAGCTGATCAAATATTAAATTTAATTGGTATGCATCTTTTCATTTATGTATTTCTAATAATAAATACACGTAACAATATTGTGAAACACCAATGGTAATGATTTCTTTCGAACCCAACCTTAGGCAGAGACATGTAAGACAAAATTAAATGATCCGACTATAGTATTAAACATATATTTTTTGTGTTAGAAATTCACGTCTTCCAAGACTCTTACCTTCATTAATCAGTGTATACAATATAATCTGGATCAGCTACCTCTACTTGAACAAAAGGGGGCTGTATCATTTGTAAACCATTAGATGTACGTTGCATATTATTTCTCGATCTGTAACATTTCAGAAATATTATTTTTGGTCATTTCTTATTATATACTTCAATTATTACTTACTTAGCTTTTGCATGTGTTAAAATATGACTTTTGAGATTGGTAGATTGGGCAAACTTCTTATTACATCCATCAAAGGGACACACATAAGGCCTATCACCTGTGTGTATTCTCACATGAGTCCTGAAAAAGAAAAATGATGAATTAACTTAAAATATGATCAAACTCAAATCAGATTAAAATATTTACTTTTAATTAAAAATCTCAAAAATCAATATTGTTGAAAATTCATTTGAATGCATACTTGACTAATACCTAAGGTTAAAATCCAAACTGAATCTCTTTCCACACCCTTCGAATGTACATTGGAATGGCTTCTCTCCGGTATGGACTAACTGATGTCGTTTTAGCTTACTTGACTCTACGAATGCTTTACCACATTCAGCACACACATGTACTCGAGGGCCATGAGTATGCAAGTGCTTCCTCATTGCAGAGTTGTCACGAAACATCTTATTGCAACCCTTGTGGGGACACGCTACAAAAAAGTTTTTTAATCCAAAACATCACTCGAGAGCGAAAGTATACCAATTGTTCTGTCTACATTATCCTGATTTGGCCTCCGTACACGAGGACTCTTCATTCCAGGCCTTGCAAATTCAGCTAATTGTTTGGGGTCAGAAAGGTCTAAACCTGGTATGCCATCAGCAGGAATTTTTTTACCAGTCATATATTCTGTGTAGTCAGGATCTGGTTCGGGATTTGAACCTTCATCTTGAAAAAATATTAAACATTTCAAAAAAATATAGTTTAAAGCTGAAAACACCATCCCTCACATCAAAATGTTCCCGAAATACATTTCCGAATTGCCGCATTTTGAACAGAGGTGGTAATAACAGAGGCAGCATTGATGACAGATTTCAAAGTGGAATAGTCCATTATGAAAATTATTTCAATTATAGATTTTAACCGAGCAACCACATATAAAATTATTTAGCTTTTTTATTTCTCCTAGTCAATAATTGATCAATATGGAGGAATATTCAGATACCGCCATATCCTCCATGCTTGTCCACCATTAAAATTTTCCATCGGCCATTTAAAAATATGGCAGTATTTGAAGTAATGGCTGTGAATCAAAACAAACATCAGCTACACATATTATATTATTAAAGGTGTTTAAATAGTTTACAAAACTGTAAAAGTCATCTGAAGTGAGTATTTATTCAGTGACCCATATGACCTTCAGAAATAAATTTCGATATGGATTATTTGATGGGCACAGGGTGCACTTGACATAAGATTCTTACCATCACTAGTTCCAGAGGCCCACATCGTAACAGAAAACTCTCCTTCCATTGTTTTAATCTGAACTTGCTTTTGTTCCCATTTTCTGGGTTTAGTTTCAACGTGCATTTCGCTCAGCAGAATTTCGTTTTCGCGGCGGGAGAGAATAGCACGATTTTTAAAGTTTTTTCTCCTCTTAGAAGGTCCAGGAGAAGATTCTACATACAAATCTGAAGAATCGGGTACAGGTACATCATACAAATTTAGCGGATCACCGGAATCGTCTATAATTTCTTCTTGTGCTTCTAAAATAATATCTCTGCCTTCCAAAGATTGCATTGACATCATAGGTTCTCCACATTCTACAATTGTCTCGCAAGTATCGCTCATATCCACGGGAATAGTCTCGATTTCAACGCATTCTTGTATGTCCGGCTGAATTTCAACCTCGCACATGATATTTTGATGGTCCGCCATAACTATGGCTCCTATTTTGTTTATAAAAGATGGTTGAACAAATATGGCCACTCACAACACAACAATGGCGGACACAAACTATCGAACGTAGCGAAGTTGCCAGCTAAAGTCAAGTTCAAGGGAAAGGCAATGAGTAAGTTACGACATGCTTTCTCGCAGTTATCTATTGTCAAATATGCTTGATGCAGCATGGACACCCTTCTCTCTTCCATTTTTGTATGTATTGTGTCTCTCTCTAGTCGTACGAAAATTTCTACGTACGGTTGAGCCACAGACGGAAGCACATTCACAGAACACCTAGGTCATAGACAAGAGTTCTATAACTAGGTATTCTTTGACTGGTCTGTGACACTTTAGTCAAAGAGTAGAGTAGAACAATAATCTTTGCTTTAGTATTTTCTTATCTGAATCGCAGATATGAGGTCTGTGATCTGAATGCTCGAGTCAATCTATTTGCTAAGTAAGCCTTCGCCTCTGATTGATCTGTCCCATGTTAGTCTATTATCAGAATGAGCAAAAAGATGTGATCAATCCGCTTCAAGTTGAGAATCAAAGCAAAAAGAGGCACTTGTTATAAACTAAACATATGTACATCACAGAACATATATATATATATATATATATATATATATAAAAAAAATTTAATTTATCCAAGCTTTCGGAAATGTGTATTTCCATCATCAGAGAGACTACAATAGATGAAAAAACCAATAGTAATACATATATTCAAGTGCGAAACAATACGCTACTTACAACTTTGTTGAGGTTGGTTTCAATGATGTTAAACATATTCATCTAACATAGTGATACAAAAGGAAAAAAAAACGTATATCGAGGAATAAAACGAAGTTTAAAGTTACTACAACCACATTAGCGTTGTTTAAAATTATATAAATATAAATGTGTACGTGGTGTGACAAATGAAACTGACAGGTTAGGAATGAATCTCGTAATTATAATTAAGCCAACGACACCTGGCGGGTGTCACTTGGAAATAGTTACATTGGTGCCAACTGTTAGATTAGTACCAACTGATGTTACCAGGTGGCGGTAATGTTAAAAAAAACTATTATTTTATATTACATTGTTGACAATTTTGATTGATATCTAAAGACAATAAATAAGAGATCTCGCTCAAATGGTTCATGTTTTTTTTATATATATGTATATATATTTTTGTATATATATTTTTTTTTATATTACATCGTTGTCAATTTTGATTGATATCTATAGTCAATAATTAAGAGTAGATTTCACTCAAGTGGTTAATATCTGTTTTTTTATTTATACAATTATTTTATTGGGAAATGAAAGCCATTTCTAAGAATGTTCTCTTAGATGTCTGTGACTCTGTCGCTAGCACTTTCACTGAATCGTAATTCATCTGGTGATCAAATTTATTCACATGTTCTGCCAAAGCACATCTTTCAGGATGCAATCAGCAGTCACTTTTATGAGAAATTATTCTGTTCGATAATGATCTTTGCGTTTGATTTATTACAACCATGACAAGGAATACTATAAATTACATTTGACATTGAAAGTAATGGAGTTTTATTTTAATTTTAGAATTCATTGACCTGATTGTTAGAACTGTTTTATATGACATTTTAAATTTTTCAGGATTGTGAAATAATCTGGACAGTTTAGGAGTGATCTCTCTTATATATGGTAATGAAGTGAAAAAAGGTTGTGTAGGCGTATTGTTAGTTTCATTGTTGTTTGAGACCATGTTCGAGTTGTTACTGTTTAAGGCTAGTACTTCGTAGTGAGACGAAGTATTATATAGAATGTTATTAAGTAAAGTTCTTGGAAATGAATTTTCTAAGAAAAGGTTAAAGAGAATGTTAAAATTCTGTTTATATGAAATTTAGGATCTGAGATTTTCAATACTCTTAATTTCATTTGTTTTACCAAGTTTAGTTTTATAGACTGTTTGTGATATGAATGGTAATTCAGGTATCTACCTGAGCTGCATGGTTTCCTATACCAATATGCCAGTAGCTTGTTTTCTGTTGTCCGTATAAGCTTGGTATCAAGAAATGGTACCGAGTTTTCGCTGTTCTCAGTTTCAATTGTGAACTGGATATGAGGATCGTAACTATTGAAAGTATCGAGAATCTCATCCACACCATCATTCGGTATATAATGCTAATATAATATCATCAACATATTTTTTTATGAAGTTCAGATTGAAAGATAAAACTGGAATAACATTGTCTAACAAATCATCCATGACGTACGCTGCTAATATGATGATGATTTGTTAGACAATGTTATTCCAGTTTTATCTTTGAACTAACTACTTTTACTCACACACACAGCGTGCTATCTAACTTTTCCCACAACAGGTAACAGTTGATGGTTCATGTTTCATCAAAAAAATAAAAAGATTGTCTTTTAAAATGTTTGCGTCCTCAATGAGCCAGAAAAAAAAAAGTCTTAGCTACCAAAACTTTGCTGTTTCGCGGTTCCCAAAATCTGTACGAATTTGACAAATAATTGGAATTTTTTCAATATTTTTTAGAATGTTTAACAACTGTAATTCGTTATAAAATGTCATATAAATATAAATTGATGCCTCTTTACCCAACATTTTCCATGAAATCTAAATTATGGGGGAGACCATGATTCTCTGAATGAAATGATATGTAACAGTTTACAGTTCATAATTTCCAAGAATTTTTATTTTGAGGGTAAATATCATTATGAATCAAATCAGTACAGATAATTTCTCCATTTACAAATTGAACACCACATAAATGGCCATGAATTTTCCACATTCACAGGAAAGGACAATCTTAGTTTTTCCAAAATATAGTTAATGTTAATATATACCAACATTGTTTAAAGATTCTCTTTAAACAATTATACCAAACACATTACTTCAACAATGTTTATTCAGTTCATTGATGAATTGGTTGAGTTGAGCAGTTTGCTAAGACCAAGAAAACTGAATGATAGATAGATAGATAATTTTATTTCTTTGTTTAACATATACAAGTATAATAGTATATTACACATTGCCATGTAACAAAGAAAACGTCACGAAACAGAATAGAAAGTTACATAAATTAGTCACTATAATATAATGTAAATTCCAATTATTATAGATATAATATATATAAAACATACATATGTATATAGAACACAACAACGGATATGAGGTAAAATAGCACTAGTTGTCAGCGAGCGAACCACTTAGTGATTCACTAAACTCGTTTATCTTGTAGGAAACCATGTTGATAAGATTTTTCCTAATTTTCTTTTTGAAAGATTCTAGTGGTAGTTCCCTCGTTTCACGAGAGAGCAAATTGAAAAGGAGAATACCTATAGATTTACTTTTTTCCAATCTCTTCCTACTAGGCACGATGTTATGTCTATTGTGGGTGTGGAAGGTGTGAACATTAGAGTGTGTCGTAAAATTAGGTATATATTTTTCAACGTGTATCAAATTTTCATAGATGATTTGAGCAAATAGTGTCATAATGCCGAATTTTTGAAAGAGTGGTTTGCAGTGTTCATCATAGTTAACCCTTGCAATGCTACGTACAGCAGCTTTTTGTATGAGTATGAATACGAATATTATATCACATATAACAATTTTTCAGTGGAACTATCTGAATTTAAATCTCCAACATATGGTCAGTAATTCCATCTCAATCTCACATATTCGTTTTTTTCTCTTCATTGTGTGACGCATAGAATCTAATCATTTTTAGGGGATGAGAGTGTAGATCTTATCCCGCAAAAATTATTAGTTGCTGAAAGCTTTCTCACATTTCCAATGTTATATGTTTTGCTGATATTGAATCCCAAGTTTAGTAAAATTCCATATGCAAATTACTTTTTGAAATTTGATAATCACCATCATTAACATTGTGTAAATTTTTTTCCAAAGTTGGCAGTTAATTGTTATACAAAATGTGTGTATGAAGGTCTTCTTATAGCTGTTTTTTCAAAGTCATCGAAATATTCTAATTTTTTTAGGTGAAGATGCTGAACCAGAACTTTCAACCCCGTTAACAATATTCCATATTATTTCTTCAGAAGAGCCAGCTTCAACAGGATTAATTTCTAAGTAATTTCAGCCATAACAAAAATTTTAGTAAAAGTGTACGGTATTAAAGATGATGTTGAATTGACAAGTGAACATCAAAGACATTATACAGGGTGTAAATTAACTTGTTTCCCTCCCGCGAATGACGAGTGGACTAGTTACGATTATGCAAACTCTGGGGTATCCGGCGCCCTCCGGTTTCACTTGCCTTCCTGTGGCATGAACGGTTCCCGCCTCAGGTGACTGTCTTTCCCCCCAGTTTCTTGTGGGACCTATCATGGTTGAAAACACGACGAAAAACCATGGGAGGATGCTGAAATGGGGGTCGTTGAAGAGGCAGCAGTGCCCCACAACGATATCTTGGTGAAAAATCTATCTAAATGAGCCAAAAGTTCAAGGCACTTCAAATAAACCTCCAACATTCAAAGGTTCCCATAAGTGTGCTAAGAAAGAGGTTCATTGAAGAAAACCTCGGTATAGGGTTGCTCCAAGAGCCCTGGATTAACAGAGAACGAATACAAGGACTCGCAATTAAATCATGTTAGTTACTTTTTTGCAACACTCATGAAAAACCACGAGCAGCCATATTGCTCGCACCCAACATTAAATTTACTCCTTTTCCAGAGTTCATCACTGGAGATTTGGCAATCACCATCGAGGAACTGCCAACTAAAACAGGCATATTGTTATTGCCACGACCTATTTCCCAGGAGACTCACCGACACACTGACCACCAGAGTAACTCCAAAGCCTCATCAGATGACGTCAAAGATTAAACAGGCACTTCATTCTGTGCTACGATACGAACGCGCACCAAGAACACAAACGCACGGGGTAAGTACCTTTTAGCATATTTGTCTGCGACTAATAGAGACATTGTCAATGAAGGTAACAAACCCACCTTTATAAATGCGATCAGAAAAGAGGTGCTTGAACTAACCCTTGGTGATCCCTTTATAACAAACCATATTCACAACTGGCGGGTATCTGATGATTCCTCGATGTCGAATAACCAACACATAAGATTTGACCTGGAGTCATCAGAAACACGCTTCGAGGGATACAGGACGTACTGCAGCAGGAACCTAGCGGGGAAAATCTTCACCACCCAAAAAATCAAATGGGCCATTAAGAGCGTTAAACCTTTTGAATCGAACGGAAAAGACGGAATATTTCCCGCCTTACCACAAAATGGCTTTGAGATAATAGAGCCGTTCCTGAAGAGGCTGTTCAAGGCCAGTTTCATTCTCGGTCACATTTAGAAAATCTGGAGGGAGGGTGCAGTGGTGTTCATAACAACGACTGGGAGACGTCCAGCAGACGAACCAAAGTCTTATCGCCCCATCAGTCTCCCCTCCTTTCTCCTGAAAACAAAGAAGTGAAATACTCTTGGACAGAACCAGAATGACAGCGAAAAACTGTTGTCCCCAAGGCGAGGTTCTATCGCCTTTGCTGTGGTCACTGACCGTGGATAATCTGATAGTGAAGCACTTGAATCTGAAATAACGACACAAGGTTACGGCGATGATCTGGTCGTTACTATTAGGAGCGAACATGCCGGGATAATATCCAATTATATGCATACAGCCCGAAACAGAATCAAAGGAGAGAAACAATGTAACCAGCAAAACTGTGCTGGTTCCATTGACAAGGAGGCGAAAGTATGAACTGAAAGCCCCTACCCTGAATGGAACTCAGCTAACTTATTCTAAAGAAGTCAAATATTTGGGCGTTATAATCGACCAAAGACTAACAGAACATTCACTTCAATCTCATTTTTCCAAAGCTACAGCGGCAACTTGGACGTGCCGCAGAGTATTTGGCAAGACATGGGGTTTGAAGCCATACCAAACAATCATCACCTCTGCATCATTATCATGGTGCCCAAAAATCCAACGGTACTCAGTACAAATCGCAGAAGGTACCCTGCTAGCCTGTCTGCGCATCACAGGGGCACCATTGTAGCATTAGAGGTAATGCTGAACCTTCCACCACTGCACTTGGATTGGATGAACGACGAAGCGTCAACGAGTGCCTTCAGACTGCACCAGACATCAAACTTGAAAGCTGGAGATCTGACTGGACACCTGAAGATTCTGGAAAATATTTCCCTAGAATCCAGGTATAAACCATTAGATATGTCAGCTAGGCACGACTTCCAAGTGCATTTTGAAGAGGTTATAAACAACCACCAAATATACACACCTAATGGGCCTCAGCTAGAAAGGGATGCATTGGTTTGGTATACTGATGGATCCAAGATGGACGAAAGGGTAACGGGTCCCAGTTGGCTCTCAAAACCCCTAGGTAAAACCCCAACAATTTTTCAAGCAGAAATCCATGCTGTAGAAATTTGCGCCCAAAAATGCCTTCAAAGAGGATCCAGGGGCAAAGATCTATATTCTATCAGACAGCCAACCAGCACTAAAACATGTAAAGTCACACACTTGCGAGTCTAGACTGATTTGGGACTGCAAACTGGCTACGAACAATCAGGTCAGTCTGATGTGGATGCCAGGTCACAAGGGAATCAGAGGCAATGAGGGAGCGGGCAGCCTTGCCAAGGAATGGGCAAACACTAAATTTTCTGGCCCATAACCCTTCACTGGTCTTTCCAAAGCCCACATCAAGGAAGACTATCGGCGCTAGGAAGCTGACCAAATTAAATCCCACTGAAATAGACTTCCAGGGCAAAAGCGAAAAGGCATCTGAGCCCATCACCGAAGAAAGCGGAACTGCTTCTCGAGTTGGACAAGAAAGACTTGAAACTGGCAACGGGGCTGCTCACCGGACATTGTCTTCTGAGGTGCGTTCGATTATTAACTCCATCGAGTAGAATTTACTAAATATCGTTCGAAAATCGTAAAGTTGTGTATATTTTACTATAAGACTGTCGTTCGAAAATACTCGAGTATTCGCTACCGAGTTAACTCTCGTAACTCTACAAAATAGCTGGGTTTATTTAACTCCAGAAAATTGACAAACCTCGAATATACCATTGTCATTCCCTACCATAAATACTAACATTCAATTTACAATCGGCGAACAATATTCTAGAAAAGTTATCTGCTGTTGTCAACAATATTTTTCTCCGGTTTTCATCAACTTTCATTGTTCTTGCCATTTTTCGTTTTTTTTCACCTTTTCACCTTTATTTCTGATGTCAGAACCTTCTGTCACTCGGACTTTGTAAACAATAGTAAACAATGATAGTAGTAGAGACTCTCTAGAGTGTGCACGTACTTTTGTTTGCTCTCTGAAAATTCGTGAATTTTACTACTAATCCAAACGCCTATTTACAAGTGAACAGTGCTGTGAAGGAAAAAACCAAATAGTGCCCCATTATCCAGACTCCAAAAAACTATCCATAAACTTGTGTTTGTTTTCAACCTTTTGGTAAGAAGCCACACTTTATTAGCTATGCCTGACAGCACCACATGCGCGAATTGTACGAAGCCAGTGCTACCTTCGGACAGCACGAAACTTCAGTGCGACGGCTGCAAGCGAATGATTCACATCGCTTGTACAGATCTACCGCAAGACGATCGTATTACTCGCCATCGAATTAAATGCTTGAAGGTTCTATGCAGCGCAAATCTTGAGTCTTCCCTTGATATCAAAGGACTGATAGAATCATTCAAAAACGATATGCGTAGAGAGCTAGAATATGTTAAGTTGAAAATCGAGACAATAAATGAGAAGCTTACCGCTGTCGAAAATTCTAAGTTTGTGCAGTCCTCTGATGTTGTTATTGAGGAGGTACTGGACAGACTGAATCGAGCAAAAAATGTGATTATCAGAGGGGTCCCTGAAGCAACAGGAGACATAAATGCTAAGAAAGAGCATGATAAATCGGTAGTGTCAGAGGTACTGAACACTGTAAACTGCCCAGCTAACCCAATCACCATTTTTCGAGTAGGCAAACCCAACCCCACAAACAAGTACCCCCGTATGATAAAGCTGGTAATGCCAATTGAACATGATGCTCGAACTATTTTGAGGAATAAGAAAAGTCTAATCGAGAAAGTTTCTACCTCTAAACTATCCATCATAAGTGACCAAACTCCCTCCCAAGTTCAGCTACTGAAAGACCTACGAGGGGAACTTGACGCGAGGAAAGCAAATGGAGAGCAAAACCTTACCATCAAATATATACAGGGTATTCCCAAAATAACCTCCATCAACTTTCGAACATAAAACAGCCTTTTACAACAACCGTCCTATCTATGCTGGAAAATCCTTTACACTAACTTAGACTCGTTATTTGCTAAATTCAATGAACTTATATGTAACATAGTTGATCTCAAACCTAACATAATACTCCTAACCGAAACATGGCTTATACCAACTGACCCAGATTCACTGGTTAACATAAGAGGCTACAGTATTCACAGAGCGGACAGATTAAATCGTGTCGATGGTGGAGTATGTATATATTTATGCGATGAGATCATAACCGAATTCACAGTACGAAAAGACATAGCCGTAATCCAAGGAGTGGAGGCGTTACATGTCAGCCTTACCAAGGAAACCGTCAACATAAACATAGTATGTATTTACAGACCCAATGATGTATCCCATGAAGCCAATGTTCAACTGATCGATTACCTAAACCAACTATCGACCCTTGACAACCTCATCATTACTGGTGACTTTAACTACCCCAATATCATCTGGCTCATTAATAATATACCTGACACAAATAGTGCCACGAGTAATTTCATGCATTTCGTTGCCGATTCAAACCTCTTTCAACTCATCACAGAACTAACTAGATTCCGAATCAACAATGAACCATCTGTTCTTGACCTCATCTTTACCAATGATGAAAACATTGTCACATATTATGAAATCCTACCACCAGTTGGATTATCGGACCACGCAGTAATCTACGCAACTACTCAGCTCAATATTCACATGCCAAACAAGTACGGAACTGAAGTTTTCAAAATAATCGATTTCGATCAGTTATTCGAGGAACTTTCCGCCATCGATTGGATCACCCTCTTGAATACATGTAATGACGTTGATATCCTCTGGGAAAAATTTTACTCGACCATAACTGCCCTTGTTGACAAGAACTCCCGCAGCAAAGTATGCCGGAAAAATTCTCTCAAACCATGGATAAATACCGAAATAATGTCACTCATATATCACAAAAAAAGACTTTGGAAGAGATACAAAAGATCAAAAGCCCCAGAAGATTACCAAACTCATCGAAATTTCTCTAAATACCTGGTATCAACACTACGATCTTCATGTCGTGAGTTTGAGGAATCTATTGCGAACTCTGAAAACAATAAAAAACTGTACAAGTTCATACGATCAAACCTGAACACCAAAGTAAGCATTCCGCTTCTACAAAAACCTGTGCTCTACAGATATCGAATCAGCTGAAATCCTGGCCGACTCTTTCACAAGCTCCTTCACAGTGGAGCCCCGAGATGATCAATTATCGGGAATTATAGCAGAACGACTGCGTGATAATCTTAACCATGTGACGTTTAGCCCGGAAAAAATTAAAAAATATTTACTGAACACTAAATTAAATTCATCTCCTGGCTTGGATGGAATGAGCCCCTTCTTTCTAAAGGAATTTGCCGAAACTCTCTGCTCTCCGTTATCAAGAATCATGACTGTCTCTTTCGCAAAATCTCAAATCCCACGGGCTTGGAAGAAGGCATCTGTCACTGCTATTTTCAAAAAAGGCGATAAACTCAATCCTACCAACTACAGGCCCATTAGTCTTCTATCGTACCTTCCAAAGAAATGGAATCAATAATTGTAGAAGACATGTCAGAATTTAAAAAAAAAACGCAATCATACCATCGGAACAACATGGTTTCGTCAAAGGTAAATCCACCACCAGCAATCTTCTACAGTGCATAAACGATTGGACGAAGGCTCACGATAAAAAAAAATACCGACAGATATCGTCTATCTTGACTTTGCCAAGGCTTTCGACAGGGTCCCAGTGAGGAGGCTAATGCACAAACTTGACACACTCGGTATTCGGGGCCAACAAAACTTATGGGTTGAAAATTACATGACAGAAAGAACTTTCACGGTCAAAGTGGGTCACTCTTTTTCTTCGGACAGACAAGGGTCTGTTCTTGGCCCACTCCTCTTCGTTGTTTATGCAAGTGATCTTGCTCTTCATATAAAGTCGTTTTATGCCGATGATACTAAACTGTATGGAAATGCCTTAGTGGAACATCAACTCCTTCAAGAAGACCTCAACTCGATTAGTCGGTGGTGTGAGGATTGGCTTTTACCTCTTAACGTCGACAAATGCGTCGTACTTCATCAAGGAAAGAACAATCCACTCCGCGCGTACAAAATAAACGATCAACGATACGTATAGTGTCTTCTCATGTCGATCTGGGAGTGACTATTAATACTGACCTAACTTGGTCCGAACATGTTATATCCACATGCAAGCGCGCCAACACACTGATCTACCTCATCCGCAAAACGTTCTCCCATCTATCATACTCAAGTTCCATAAAACTCTACAAAACCTACGTTCGTCCAATTATGGAGAACGCAGGACCGGTGTGGTGTCCTGTTTTGGTGCGCGACAAGAATCTGTTGGAAAACGTTCAGCGTCGAGCCACGCGTATGACTTTTGGCGAAGTGCGTCCAACCTATCCCGAAAGACTGAGGATGGCACAACTGATAGCTTTTGACCAACGTCGACTCCGTGGGGACCTCATCATATCCTTCCGTATAGCTAAGTATAACTATGCTAATCAGAGAGAACTTTTTGTTTTCAACAATGATTCGCGGTTACGTGGTCATAATCTCAAATTAAAAAAGGAGAAATTTGCCACCAGGCAGAGACAGCATTTTTTGGTGAATCGTATTTTCGAAACATGGAATAACTTACCCAACGAGGTTGTGAATTCTGACTCAGTGAATAGTTTTAAAAACAAAATAGATATTTGCTTATTTTCATAAATTTTCCTACGCATATATTAATTATTTTTCTTTTGCATGCATTGTATAATCGTGTTGATCTCTTTAGTTTTTTTTTAAGGCTTACATAGGACTCTGTCCTCAGCCTTTACTTATATGTAATAATAATAATAATAATAACTCCAAATATATTCCGCACCGTTCGAATATTACATAAATAGTACTCAACTCCAGAGTAAATTAAAGAAACCTTCAAATACTTCACTCTACTCTAGGAGTCTATAATCGAACCGTGCCATTACTACGAGAACTTCGCTGAAACTGCAGAATACCTGACTTGCGACTTCCAAGGGCTGTTTTGCAAAAGGCTTAAGGTTCCTCGAAGAGGTTTCATTAACGCCCTCAGACATCAGGAACTTAGCTTCCAGGAAACTGATATTCTTCGCAAGGAGCTCGGGATCCCGGGTCTTGAATAGATGAAGGGTTATGTACAAAAGGCCTTATAGGTTGAGATACGGAGAGGCTGAAGAGCTATATCGACCACCTACAATGTACAATCTACATCTTGACAATGATATGATTTCATTGAAAAATAGAAAAATGTTTGGCAACAGCAGTTTTACGTGCGATAAACACATGATTTCGTATGTGTGTCTGTGGTATTTTTATTAAAAGAAACGCCTATTTTGAGTGTTTTCAGTAGCCGAAAATAGTACAGAAGAATAATTTTACTTCGGATTCGTGTTCGGGAGGCAATACGTAAATACAAACATCATATCAATTTAGCCAAAATCGAACTCGTTCATATGAATTGAGAATTAATCAACATTGACACTATGAGGGTGGAAGTTATCGAACTTGGGGTATTCCAGCAGTAATCAAAGATCGAAGTTTTGGTAGGAAATTACTTTTTTTTTCGAGCTTCATACGAACTTATCGAAAATATTTCAAAAGAAAAATATTTTTTGATGGACTATCAACTGTTAGCGTTATTGCAGCAAGTTAGTTTACACCCTCTACCCTGTATAACTAATATAATACTGAAAAGAACTATTTTGGATGATTATAGAAGAATAAATGATTACACAAGATGACAACGATGGTACGGGAAACCAAATATATTCAGGGAACAACATAAATAAATAAAAAGGAATATATTAAAAATAAGATTTATACACTTAAATATAATAGTCCAAGATCCCAGAGCCGGCAAACCTACGTCATTTTGGCAAAGCTGAAATTTTTAGTATTGTAACGTAAATAAACTTAACTTGGTTTTACTAATTTATTTCACACTTAAATTCACAACTAATTTATATTACTAGCTACGCCACTGTATCGTTCGATGTTATCGACTCGCCGAGACTGAGACTCCCTCTTGAGGGCTGCCTATTTATCTCCGTTACAGAATTCTCGATGTTTCCAATTCTGGCAGTTGGCAACCAGCATGTTCCAGTTGTTTCCAATATCGACCGTTGTTATCTGCGGCGGCGTGACTGGATTGTTCTCGAATATCTCCGGGGATGATATCATCGTTGTCGATGGCAACGACTGAGGCGACAGGTCCGGCCTAGGTTCGTTACATTGCCCCCTTCTTAAAGACTTTTCGTCCCGAAATGTCATCCTTGGAGTGTGACGATATCTGCATGACTCCCCATATCTGCACCGTGAAGTTCGATGGAAGTAACACTCCACTGTCTTCATGATCGGTCGTGGAAGAGGGTTACAGCAAACCAAAATCTTGAGGCCGCTGGATCTGAATATCGCCTCCATCATACTTCTTATGACTCTCCAGTCCAACCCATCAATACCACAGGGACAATTTTGGAATTGCTAGATCCACCAGATTCTGGTCCACCATAGTATCTCTTAGTTTGGTGAGACTCTTCCAGACATCTTCATAGGACGGTTTATCTTGGGAATGCCTCTTGGTAACTAGGTAGTAGATGTTTCTCTGGCCTTTCTCCAACTGTAGCACCCCACCAACTTCTGGATTCTGCTCTCGCTGTGTTTGGAGTTGACCAAATTTCTTGGAGAACACTACGGCGATGCCTCTGGACATTCAAAGATCTTCTGCCACACAGTGTGCTAGTGCGTAGTCAGCAGGCACCTCGAAAAGGTCTCGTGACTCCTCTCTAGTAACCCCATGTAGAACTTTCTGCCCGTTTGAATACAAGGACATAAACTTCTCAAACGTCATATCATCCTCCGGTGGCCTGAGGGTGCGAACTTGGTCATGGTTTCCAGCGTAAGGGGCCAACCTGTTGAAATGAACGACCCTTGGTTTCCCTCGGGGTGGCTTCCGGATTCGGTACACAAGGTCGTTTATCCTTTTCACGATTTTATACGGGCCTTCCCACGAGTTCCGCAACTTTGGTGATAGTCCACGACGACGTTTGGGGTTGTACAGCCAAACCAGGTCATCAACCTTAAATCCTCCAGCGTCGGCCTTGATGTCATAGGTCTTCTTCATTTTATCACTGGCACTCTGGATGTTCAACAGGACTCGTTCGTGGATGTCGTCCATTCTCTGCCGAAGTTTGGTGACGTAGTCCTCTCCCGCAGTGTCTTGTCCTGGCGGTATCCCAAACTTCAGGTCACAAGGCAGTCGCAGTTCTCGGCCCATTATAATACTAGCAGGAGTTTGACCGGTTGACTCGTGTACTGCGGATCGATAGGCCATCAGGAACTAATGAAGATACTGGTCCCAGTCTCTTTGATGGTCAGAGACAACCTTGGACAAGTGGCGGTTGATCGTCCTGTTCATCCGTTCCATCATTCCATCGGACTGTGGATGTAGGGCCGTGGTTCTTGTCTTGTGGATGTTCAGCAGTAGACATATTTCTTGGAACAGGTTGGATTCGAAATTTCTGCCTTGATCCGAGTGCAGCTCCATTGGAATACCGAATCGACATATCCACTCTTTCACCAAGACGTCGGCGACGGTGATGGCTTCCTGGTTGGGCAGGGCATAGGCTTCCGCCCACTTACTGAAGTAGTCCATTGCCACAAGGATGTATTTATTCCCGTGGTCGGATACGGGAAACGGGCCGGCGATGTCAATGGCGATTCTCTCGAATGGGCTGCCTACGTTGTACTGACGCATCGGGGCCTTGGGTCGTATCCGAGGTCCATTGCTAGCGGCGCATACAGCGCACTTTCTGCACCAGTCCTGGACGTCAGCTTGACAATTGGCCCAGTAAAACCGTTGCCTCACTTTCTGCAGGGTCTTCGTCACTCCCAGATGTCCTCCAGCGACTCCATCATGGATTTCCCGCAGCACTTCCTCTCTTCTGTTCCTGGGAACAATTATTTGGCGTCTGTCTTCCCCACCAATCTCGGCCTCCAACACACGTTTCATTGTGCCCAATAGGACTTAACAGCCGGCGAGTAACCTGCGACTTCCTGCCATGATGGTCTTCGATTGCCCTTCTTCCAGCTGACGACTAAGCCAAGGTCGGGGTCTTTCTCTTGGTCTTTCTGGATCTTGCTGTCATTCCAGTTGTCATCCATTGCCGCGGTTCTACAAAGTGTTGCTTCTTCTTCGTCGGCAATGTGAGCAATCATCTGGACATGGTTTTCGCGACAAGGCATCTGCATTCTTATGGCTAGTTCCGGCTCGATGTTCGATCTCGAAATCGAATTCTTGGAGTCTCTCGATCCAACGTGCTACTTGACCCTCAGGATTTTTGAACTGTAAGAGCCATTTGAGAGCTGCATGGTCAGTTCTCAACAGGAATCTTCTTCCATACACGTACTTGTAGAAGTGCTCCACTCCCTTTACAACAGCTAACAGCTCTCGCCTGGTGACACAGTAATTGCGCTCTGGTTTGCTAAGCGTCTTGCTGAAATAACCAATGACCTTCTCCTGTCCCCCCTGGATCTGAGATAGGACAGCTCTAAGTCCCACGTTGCTGGCGTCCGTATCCAAAATGAATTTCCCTTTGGATAGGGGATAGCTCAGTATAGAAGCGTTGATCAAAGCTCCTTTCAGCTTCCTGAATGAGTCTTGACATTTTTCGGACCACTGAAACTTTGTTTGGCCTTCCGTGAGCCTGGTCAATGGTTTAGCGATGTTGGCGAATCCCAGCACATATCGGCGATAGTATGTGCATAAACCAAGGAAACTTCGAAGTTGGTGAATGTCTTTTGGGATGGGCCAATCCTTAACAGCTTTGATCTTCTGGTCATCCACTGCTACTCCTTCCCCAGAGACAACGTGGCCGAGGTATCGTACTTCTTTTGGAACAGATAGCATTTCTTAGGGCTCAGCTTCAATCCGGAGTTCCTCAGTCGCAGGAATACTTCCTCCAAGTTTTTCACGTGGTCCTCGAACGATCTGCCGACCACAATTATGTCGTCGAGATACACTAGACACGTGTTCCATGAGAGTCCCTTCAGTACTGTTTCCATCAATCTTTCGAATGTGGCGGGAGCATTACAGAGCCCGAATGGCATAACGGTGAACTGCCACAATCCTGAGCCGATGGTAAAAGCAGTCTTTTCTCGATCTTCCTGAGCCAGTTCTACTTGCCAGTATCCACTCTTCAGATCAAGGGTCGAGAAAATCGTGGAACCAGCCAACGTGTCTAGGGTGTCATCTATTCTCGGGAGAGGGTAACTGTCCTTCTTCGTGACATTATTAAGTTGGCGATAGTCTACACAAAAGCGTGTCGATCCATCCTTTTTCTTCACCAGTACGACTGGAAGGACCAGGGACTGTCAGATGGTTCGATAACTCCTTCTTTCCCATATCGCTGACTATTTTGTCAGCCTCTTCCTTCTTGGCAAGAGGAAGTCTTCTTGCTGATTGCCGGATCGGTCGGGCACCCCAGTATCAATCTTGTGCTGGACCACATTAGTTCGACCCCTTTTCCTTGTCCGGTATCGAAGATGTCTTGGTACTTTTTGACTAAATCTCTTAGTTTGGGCTGTTGAGCTGGTTTTATGTCTTTGGAAGAGATGGCAACTAATTTTTCTAGTTCTGTGGGCAAGTTGTTGGGTTGGCTAATCGTACCTCGTACGCCCCGGATCACAGATGAAACTGACGAGCAGTGCCCTAAAATTGTTCCTTTCTTTAAGGTCACTGGAAAGTAATTGACATTCATGACCCTTACCGGCACAAATTTTTCAGCACGTAACAGGGTTTTCCCTAGGGCAATCCCTCGTCCAATTTTCTCATCATGAAGTTTGGGCTCGAACATCACCACGTCTCCACTGCTCGCACTCCTGTCCAGGCGAGCCTCCAGAATGGTTTTAGCCCACTCAGGTACGCTTACATCTTCAGCCAACAACACACGGATCAACTCCTCACTTCTCCCATGAAGCACCAGCTCTTCTCCGTTGACACGTAGGACGCCGTCTTTGAAATCCAATTCGAACCCTCTGGAATTCATGATGTCCATTCCGATGATTGCATCGTCTTCGATGTCCGCTACAAGTGCCTGATGTTTCACTTTAGTGCTGCCCAAAATTATTTCAATCGGTAGCTCGCCATATACAGTAGCTGGCTCCCCTGTTGCTGTGCGTAGCTTCCAAGTTGTCGGTTCAATCCGTTCCGGTGTTCTGGCAAAGGAAGGCCCGAGAATTGTCCTAGTCGCACCTGTATCTAGCAGCATGGTGCAAGGCTCGTTATTGATGAGACCGTCTACGAAGACACCTCTGTTCTGTCGTTGCAGGACAGCGACATATGCGTTGTTAACGGGGGCTTGTTGTACACAGGCCGACGATTGCCCCTCCTCATCGACCCTCTTCAGTTTTCCTGCGCCTGTGTCGATTCTTTGAATGTTGGACATTTGCTACGCAGGTGTCCGATTTTTCCACAATTCCAGCATCTTAACTGTCTTCTCTCAGGGAACACTTCCTTAATCACTTTCCTTATGACAGCTTCCAAATTAGCAGGCTCCTGTGAGTCTTCCTCAATCACTCGGACTTTACTCTGGCTTTTGCAAGATTGTTTCGCTGCCTCGAATTCCAAAGCGCATGCCAGTGCGTCTATGAGATGTGATGGACGGGCTAGTGTCAACGCTTGTCTGGTTTCTTGGTCACGGAGTCCATCCAGGAATGCTTGAACCGCTAGTCGCTCCATTACATTTTCTGGTGTGGCTGGATATGCGAGACGAACCAAGCGTGCAATGTCAGCTTCGAATTCTTGTAAGGATTCGCCCGATTTCTGGCAGCGATTTTTCAGCTGGGAGTGGTATACGTGTTCCAAATGGGCCTGACCATACCGTAATTCTAGATGTTTAATCAGCTGATTATAGTCCTCTTGTTCTTGGGCGGTGAGGGTTTGTAGAATATTTGTCGCTTCTCCGCGTAATGCAAGTGTTAGTGCTACAGCTCTTTCCCCTGCATTCCATCCGTTTGCTTTAGCTGCTGCTTCAAACTGTCGGCGGTAATTTTCCCATGGAGTTTTTCCGTCGAATTGAGGCGGCTTCATGGAAAGCTTCCCTATTTCAGAAATGACCTTGACATCTTGTATACCCTCTTGAACTTTATCCAAGTTCAAACCCAAGTCCAGCATTGCATTTTTGTTAAACATCTCTGTGGAGGGCGCACTATCAATTCGTTTTCCAGCTTACTGATCGTTTCCTTTATTTTGTCCATTTCTGCCTCGATTCCGTCTTTGATTTCATCGCTGATTATTTCCTTCATCTTGTCCATCTCTGCCTCGACGGTTCCTATTCTTTTTTCTAGACGATTCGCCACACCACAGAGTTCTTTTTTTAGGCCTTCTGTGTTTTCTAGGAGCTTATCTTCCAGGCTTCTTGAATTTTCTAAAAGCTTCTCTTCCAGATTTCTAGAATTTTCTTGAAATGTCCTCGAATTTTGTTGCAGCTCTTCTTTCAAGGATTTAGTAGTTTCTTCGAGTTTATTCATTACCGAACTTAAATCACCTCCGGGAACTTTGAATAAAAATGTTTCGGGGTCCTCACCTTCTTGTATAAGTCCTTCTGCAAGTCTTTCCTGGAGTACTTGCTTTTTACCCGTTGTTTCCAGTTCCCTTTTCTCCAATTCCTGTTTCAATTCCGCTACCTTCAAATCCGCAAGGCGCACTTTTCCTGAACACATTTTGTCTTTGACGAGGTATCAGTCTGTTTCACACGAAAAGTTTATCAGTTTGTTAAAAATTCACTTCGCGAATTCTTTTCCACGGGCCACCAGTCTATTATCTGTTTCACGCGAACAGTGTATCAGTTTATATTCCCACGCACAATTGTCCACTTCGCGAAAACCGGGCCACTGTCTATTTTGGGCGTACAAAAAGGTCTATCAATTTATTTTTCTGACTATCCACTCCACGATCACTTGTTTATTTTCAAAATCTCGCTTCCGACACCAATTGTAACGTAAATAAACTTAACTTGGTTTTACTAATTTATTTCACACTTAAATTCACAACTAATTTATATTACTAGCTACGCCACTGTATCGTTCGATGTTATCGACTCGCCGAGACTCCCTCTTGAGGGCTGCCTATTTATCTCCGTTACAGAATTCTCGACGTTTCCAATTCTGGTAGTTGGCAACTAGCATGTTCCAGTTGTTTCCAATATCGACCGTTGTTATCTGCGGCGACGTGACTGGATTGTTCTCGAATATCTCCGGGGATGATATCATCGTTGTCGATGGCAACGACTGAGGCGACAGGTCCGGCCTAGGTTCGTTACAGTATGAATAGTGTGATATGTAGTTACGTATGCGTACTTGCTAGCCTGAAAGCGGGGTCATTTTACAGGTAGAAGGTAGAAAAGGAACATAAAACCTTTACTTGTAGCTACTTTAAATTATGGTAATATTCTAACCCTTAATATACCGTGATAGCCTAGTGGCCTGATGTGCCAGATTTATAAGAGATTTAAACTCTGGATTCCGAAAGGAAGCGTTGGTTCAAACCTCACCACCTGATTTTTTTTAAATTTTTTTCCTTCGAAATTGGGCAATGATTTGTTTTGATTTTTTTTTCATTTGAATGTTCGTCCCAAATCAAATCATTTCTCAATAACGAAGGAAAAAAATAAAGAAAAGTCAGGAAAAATAAAAATAAAACTGTCAGGTGGAGGGGTTCGAACTCACACTTGGTTTCGAAATCCAGAGCTTAAATCTGTTGAATCTGGCGCCTTAGACCGCTCGTCTACCTCGCTATATTAAGTGTCAAAATATTACGTAGGTGAGTAAGGTTTTTATGTACCTTTTGTGCCTAATACCTGTAAAAGGGCCCCGCTTTCAAGGTAGCAAGTACGCATACGTTCTTAACTACATATCCATACTCAACATTTCAGTTTTGCTAAAGTGACGTAGGTTTGTCGGCTCTGGCATCTTACTCTATAATGCATTAACTCACCCAAACAAATATAACAGTTTCATTATGCAATTTGTATTTACTGGTTTGGATGTAAAATCGAAATTTCATGTGAACATACTAGAACGCATGATGGTGGATAAATGTTTTACAGTTAGATTTTTTTAGATTTTTAATAGAATTGGACGATAAATCTTCCAGTGCTGGTTTTTTTCGTATTCGTGAACTAGGAATTATTTGCTCACAATCCAAGAACTGAAGATCAGGGAGAGGCGAGTAACAGAAATTAGGAGAAAAATATATACAGGGTGCGAACTACCGCTAACAGTTGAGAATATGTTTCCTTTGAAATTTTACGATAAGTTCTTATTAAGCCGGAAAAAATGTATTTACCCACCACAACTTAGCTGTTTGTTTGGTTACTGCTGGATTACTAGTGAGATAACTTTCAATCTCATATAGTGTCAATGTCAATAATCGAATGTTCATATGAACGAGTTCGGTTTTGGCTAAATTGAGAATATGCCGTTCGTATTCAAAGAGAGTAAACGTTATCTGAGTAGGATAGTCTATTCCCCATAAGACAATGGTGACACTAATAGAAAGAGATGAAAGATAATTTGTGAGTCATAGTGACGTATATGGACATGTCATAGCCACCATTCTCTCTGGACACTGGCGGACTAGCGGACTCCGCACTCTAATATCTGAGAGTTACAGGCTCTTGATTGTATATTGGATCCCTGTACTCATGTCCATGTACGTCACTATGACACGTTAATGCTACAAAATTCTGATTGGCTAGAGCTTATTAGTACCTCCTATTCAGATAACGTTTACTCTCTTTAGTTCGTATTTACGTATTCCCTCCATAGAAATGTAATTATAATGTCAGTATATTATAATTACATTTCTATGATTCCCTCACGAATCCAAAGTCAAAAGTCAAAGTCAAATACTTTCAGAGGATGAACGAATATTATTTTCCAGCGCTATCTTCGGCTATTGAAAACACTCGAAATTCGCATTTGTCAACCAAAACACCATAAAACTGCACGCAAAACACCACAATTACTGCATTTTTTTTCAAAATTAAAATCAAAGCAACATTTTGCTTCTCTTACTACTGTATACTGTAAAAATTAATATTCAAGCCTTACGTCGGACATATCTGCGCTTTCTTGAGGAATATTGACAGCTTTTTGTTTGACCGTATCGTGTAAGTAGTACCAGAGCTACATGGGGGCACGTATCACAGATCTATTCTTTTTAGGTCCAGCTTGATGCCCAGGAACAACATCACAAGCTTTTTTCTGCATCCTCTTGCACCTATCGAGAACTTGGTGAAACAAGCCCATTTTGCTTATGATTAGCATTCAAAAACAACTAATCGGGTGCGTTTAGTACTTGAATTGGTGACCACCTGACAAGGAAGGTGCGCGTAAAATGGCCTAACAACTGTAGCGTAGTAGCATATTCGCAGCTGCAGGCGTCTTATCAATGAGCACGGGATAAGACGATAGATATGCCGTCCTTCGGAGGGGACGTTAAGATGGCGGTCCCGAGTTCATAAATGTTGAGCTCGATAAAGAACCCTTCCTCTGAAACATCAGAGGATTCGGCAAATATTTCCGGTTGAGGGGAATGTGCTCACCGGCGTCGGTGTTTAGCCTACTAATGTTGGCGATACTGAAGCAGTTTTGCTTTGTATACAGATGTAGAAAAAATTTGCCGCAATATACGATTTCCAAAATGTGTTTGGATGTTGAATCTATAGTCGACCAGCACAAAATATAACAAATATGCGCGAGGGGAATCAATTAGTAAACTGGACCACTCTTGATTTGTTCCCACTTCTTAGCACGTGTCTCCGCTTTTAGGATTCGTATGCTCAGTCCAGTCAGTATGAAAATATCAGGAAAGAGACTCTAAGACGCCGACGTTCAATTGCATGCGATAAATTATTTGTTGCAATAAATGTAACAAATAATTTCTGTTCTGAAAATAAGTGTTGTGGTTCCTTTTGTCATAACGGCTTTGAAAATAAAATACGTTCTACGAATTAAAAAACATTACGTAACTTGTGAAAAATAAACTAAAATTTAACTCAAAACAAAAAAACTACGAATCTAATGTAATAAAGGTTCAAATGAACCACCTTGTTGTGCCAAACAATAGCCAAATCTGTCAAACGAGATAATCTCATATCGCTGAGTAGATTTGGTATAATACTTGGATAATTTTCCCCCTTAATTCATCAAGATTTGTAGCTCTCTGAAATTCATATCCCCATAGAAATAATCCACTCGGAGATCAATCTGGTGAACTGGGAGGCCACATATCTTACCACGTGTAAATATTACACGATCTCGAAACGTAGTTTGAAGAAATTGTGTTCGTGAATTGTGACTTGAACAACCATCCGGTTGAAACTAAACGTCCCCAAAATTAATAGGTATTTGACAGCGTTCAGGTTACCATCGATAAAGAAGGGACCTATGATATATAGTCTCCTAATAATTCCTGTCCAAACATTGAGTTTTTGTGGGAATTGAGGAATACTAGATGCCGATTTTCCTGAAACCGAAATCGGACAACGGATGAATTGTGTTTCCTATGTAAAGAAAATGATGACTCGTCTGTAAATAATAATAAAAAAAAAAAACATTTTCATTTTGTTTTTCCATCATGGTTTCACAAAATTCCATCCAACTAATGTGGTTCTCGGGAAAACTTTTCTGCGTTGTTTGTACTTTGTAACAATTCCTTTTCAAAATATTCCGAACAGTGCTGTCATACATATTGATTTGATCTGCGATTTGTCGGGTCGTACAAGGTTCACTGGCTTCAACAGCGGCACATACACTTATTTCCCTATTTTGACGCTCTTCATTAATTTGCTTCACACGTGGTTCATCGACATTTTGACATTTCTGGCAGTTCTGAACACATCCAAATTTCTCAAACTTTTTAATTAATAATTCGACTAATGGCGGACTGTGATTAAATTGGCCTATTTTCAAATGCAACAATAAACAAATTTATTGTATCTTGAATCGAGTGACCCCCAAAATACCACTACCAATTTGTATCTTTTCTTCCTTTCTAAATGGTGGACATTTTAGAATTCGCAAGAACTTTTATTTTCAATCGTTATGGGCTTACTACTAATGTGACTGCGAGACTGCCTAGCAAGTGAATGTGCTCGTGACAAAGAGTGGAAGTGGAGTGGTTCAGTTGACTAATTGATTTTCCATTGGGGATATTTATTATATTTTGTGCTGATCGACTATAGACACTATCCAACATCCAAACCATTGGAAATCGTATATTGCGGCAAATTCATTCCACATCTGTAGAAATCCGCACAAGTTGCCAACCCAAACCTCCAAAACTTCTGCTTCTCCAATGGCAATTGTTTGAATTGTATGGGAAATCGCAAATTTAATATACTAATTCTTTTTGGTAATGAAGCGCTCTATGTTTTATATCAAATGTGTCATTCATAGAGATTTTGTGTCTTGTAAAATTTTCGTTCTGTGTCTACTGATAAAAAAGAAAAAGTACCTACACTCCATCTTGAAGAACTGCTCCAGCAATATCTTTAGGGAGTAAAGTCGTCATATTTTGAGAAAAAAAGATTGGATAACAAAATAAACACTGATTACAACAAAAGTCAACCAACAAGAGAAATAGGTGGGGTTCTTCGGCGTTAAGGTTTGAATGACATCGTGACAGATAATACACGAACCAGATTGGGACAGGCACCAACACTCGAGATATAGACAAAAAATTTCCTATTAATATAACTTTGATATATACAAAAATATAAACACTTTGGGTCTAAAAGTAAATGATTCGGCATATTCAATTTGTGATTCTCTACACAACCCTAATAAAATTATTACAATTGGAGAGGCAGAAGTTTTTGAAGGTTGAAGTTGGTGACTTGTGTCCCTTCTGGGGACCGCCCATAGATATCATATATTAGAGAGATATTGATATGTCAAATTCTATGTTGGCTATTATAGCAAACGTTATATTGACATGTGCGCATGCGCAGATTGAGTTCAAGACAGACCCTGTGATAATACCGTTAGAACACGACGTTATTTACGGGATATCAGAGAGTTGAAGTGCAGGCAAGAACGTTAACGTGAAAACTGACAGCTAATCATTACGGGCTTTCACGTAACGTTAAAAATGAACGTTACATTATCCGAAAACTGCAGGTTTTTGACGGTTGTTGCGCTTATTTTATAATAAATTTCTTTCTCTTTGCCTGGTAACTTCACTGAGTGCTGTAATAATTGGGATGTGATATTTTTATAACAAAATTAATGGACGCTGCAATATGCATTTTCCAACAAGTTTTACTTTTTATCAAATTCTTACTTGTGAGTGTTATATTATCCCTGGTGGTAAAATTAACCGGAAGCACTGATTCAGTAGCTAACATTGGGATATCTGCCTCTTCGAAACGACCCCAAATTTTAGGTTCTATGTTGGATATATTCGGCAAATTAAATCTTCCGTATAACTCTGCTTTTTTCCCAAAACTTATCGTTAAAAATGTGTAACAAAATTGCATCTTCTAAATCATCCTCAAAATCACTGTCTCCTAGTACTGCAGCCTCAAGGATTTCGTCCATTTTCTCAAATTTCAAAGCCCTTAAATTTGACCAAAGAACATAACATAAACATGTTTATAAAAAAATATTCAGTCAGTCACAGAAGCTCTTGTCAAACGTAAAATCTAAACGATAAATTATTGTTCTGATGATACTGCACAAAAACAGGGAAAAGAAAATATTGACTTTCACTTCAACTCTACTTGGTAGTTATACGTAAACGCTATATTTCTGCATTGTACGTACGTATTGAAAGTTAATGCAAAACAAACACTTCAACTCTCTTTTACACTATAAGTTAACCGTTACGGAAGGATTCGGAATCCGATCAGCCATGACACTTGTTGCTGGTTGCTTGTTAAGTTAGATCATCATAGGGTTTGAGGTTATTTATGTTATTCTCAAGATTCTTTAAACTATGAGCCACTCAAAAAGGTTACGATTCATTGATTTGTTGAAAATATAAACAGGATGTTCATAAAATCAGATGTGGAATCATCTGCGACTGAAAGATAAACTTTAGTCACTATCTTCCATCGTCAAGATAACCTCTTGTGGGGTATTCATGTTGAAAAGGGAAACATTCTCAATTGAATATTGATAGAAAGATGATGATTTGTGCTTACTGCGTGAAGTTGTTGGTCAAAATTCACTTCAAAATCCAGAAAAGTGGAACATAGTACAGGCTAACATTAGGTCTGTTACAGGAAAGGAATTATACGAACCACTGAAAGACAATTTGATGCTTCTTCTGACACTGACACAATCTTCCCTCACCTATCTGACATCTGGCCCCATCAATCAATCAATCAATGACAGTACGTTATTAAGGCATGATGGCAATACATTCGGAACAAACGTAAAGACCATAGACGTTATATTCAGCGTAAGAATTAACACACAGCATGCGGTATTTTCTAAGTTGCAATATCTCTCTAATATATCTTACTACTCTATATATATATATATATATATATATATATATATATATTATGATTTCTATGGAAAGAAGGCGCCACATGGTTATCTGTTTTCTACAACACAAATATGGTAACCATTTTTTTATTACTGAGTGCAGTGTATACATTTTTTATGTTGTATTGTTATAATATCATTAAGGGCAATGAATTAGCCTGAGGGATTTCACTTTGGTGTTTTTGAGATGCTCACAGAAGCCCTACGTATTTGCTCCATTCTTCAGTGTATAGTAAATCTAACACTCTCGACTATTTTTCTAATAGACAATCATTTGTGTGGAAAAAACCAGAGAATACCGTTTATATAAAAAACTAATTTCAAAATGAACCTGTTAGCAGTGAGCAGTTCTGGAGAAAAAACTGAGTTTCCTCAGGAAAATGTATTTGAGGTAATATGTATAGAGTATGCCATTCAATCCTTGGACTTTTCAATATATCCTGCAACGAAAATGAACATTTGAATTATAGAAGAATTATTTCTCAAAAAATGTTGTACCGTGCGTCACCATTGGGAAATTTATAAACCAAGAAATAAGCACGGAATAATTTTGAAGTAAGCACAAACTCAGCAAACAAATACTTATTTCCCCACTAGAGAGGCGTGGGCGATAATCTCAAAATGGCAGCCACATGGCCGTCGAATTGTTCACTCTTCGTGTGGATTAATTTCGTGTGTTTGAATGGCTTACAAATGATTTTTTTATAATTGTAGTTCGTTGTTGAGGCCCACTTTTATAGGTTCCCGTTAACCTCTGGTTAGATCTGCCTTCAGCCGATCATAAAACGAGCATCATTTCTATTCTAACCACTAGTTAACTCAACCAGAGGTTAACTGGAACCTATAAAAGTGGTCCTAAGTCCTATCAAGTATTTCTGGCTTCATCTACTGGGATACAACCATAGACAAATTGAAAATTTTAGCATAGACAAATTAAAAATAAAGAGACTGTTTGAAACATTGGCGATCCTGACCACCAAGTTTTTGGTACGGCCAGTCGCGCATGAAGGCGCTGCCCGCAATCAACAGACGAATGATGAAATGATAATTTTCCAATTTCGACGTTTGTCAGAAAATGACAAACCACGTAATAATTTCAGAATAATTCTACTGTTATTGTCATCGAAAAATTAATGATAGAAATTATACTATGGACTTGAATTCGGAATCCAACATCGAAAATAGAAATTTTGTTATTCGAGTTGACGCTGAAATTCCTGGAAATAGTCTTTTACAAGGTAAAATATAAGCTGCTTTTCACAAACTGATACTTATTTCCATCCATCAGTTGCAGAATATTTTTCACAAATTGGTACTTATTTCCATCCAAAAGTTTCCATTTCCTATCACCATTTGAGGAAGTACGAAGTACATGGTCTACTTAATGATTATCATCAAACTGGAGTATTTGTTATACCTACTCGTTCTCCTTTGTGCTAATAAATTAACAAAATTATTGAAGGTATGTTGTAAATGTAATTTGTTTTCATTTTGGTTGATTTCATGATAAGATTGAAGAATATTTTTAATTTTGCTGTTTTTTAGAGTTTTATTATTGTTTTGTCTTCAGTTGTACCTTGTCCTAGAAAAAATAAAATGTTTTTTTATGGTGTTAAACTTATTATTCTTATTTTATAAGAACTTTTATTTTGTTCTTGATATCATGAAACAAAGATGTATTTTGAAACTCTATTTCAACCACGAACTAACAGTCTACGAATCGATTACTGTATATATTTTATTAGTGATCGATTTGCCATCCCTGTATTTCATATGATACAACCATTCATATGAAATACAGGATAACAAATCGATCACTTATGAATATATATCAACCATATAAAAGTGATACATTTAAAAAACCCACCTGTACTAACTTAGTTCGGCTAGTTGCGAGTTATGTCGCCACTGTCTAAACGTGGTGCCAACTTTTTCTGCAGGTTTGACAACTCTCTTTATTTTTAGTTTCTCTATGGATACAACGAAGTTCGTTGGGTGTTCTGTGGTGTTATCATGAATTTGAGTACGTATCGCCCCTGCAACGAATTTTGATTAAGGACTCTTTTCGTACATTTCTTAAACAATCAGTTGAAAATTCAACATATTCAAATGTTTATTGTATAAAACACATTTTTTTTTTCATTTCTGTGGTTTCAAATCGACACCTATGAACAAAATGCCATCTCGCCTTGAACGAAATTTTGGCATATATTTATTAACTACCAATATGAGTAACACTCTATAAGACGCCATGTTAACAAAGTGAAGTCGCGAAAATAGTCTGTCCTTTTTCATGAGGGCCCTTGAAAACTACTGCGCATGCGCAACTTTGCAATTACGATCATGACATAAATATTTAAGGTTTGGTTATTAATTTGACATTTTGACCAGAATTACACAATCCAAACCACGTGACCCAATAGGGAGTCGAAGTAACTCGGAAAACACACAGCGTTCCTAGCGGTTTTTTTTTAACGTTGAGGTAGCCTAACCTATACGCTGTGAATCTCACATCATTTAAAAATGTCAATTATAATCCGCAGCGGATTCCAAGGAGTAAATGCCGATGTTTTTCGGAAAGAAAGCCTTTTAAAAAGGGGCAGGTTTATTGAAAAGTTGCCACATAGACATGCAACGTCTACGAACGAGGTGATGGCAATTTTGTGATCATTTGCGGAAGAGTTTTGCGGAAAACTTCAGGAGCTCAAAGTTCAAATACGAATTATTATATTTCTAGTTTCCATTATTTTGAAATCAGAATATATTTTTTAATTTAATGTTCATTGTTACTGAACATCAATACTTACTCTTGCCTGCAAACAGTGGCTATTCACTTTTCTCTCCGTTCTTCCAGCCACCATTGCCCCGGAAAAGGATAAAAACTGAGCTCAGGATTTTTACACTCAGAATTCGAGCTACCAACGGCGCTACAAATGATTTAGTAAAAGCGATACACAGACGTATGATGAATTTCATAGCATTCGCCATAATTTCTTCTTCCGCTATGGAAGAGTACACTCCCCAGACTCCACGGCATTTTTGCAAGGTAACAGTGAACAAAATTGAATAAACTACACTAGATACCCACTTATTAACCTGACAAACGTTCAACCGCTCCTTGTCATGACACTGCTGTATTCGATGACAATCGTGTCTACTCGTGTTTTCCCCCTCTCTACCCAAAGAGAGTAAACGGTTATTTAGTGCCTCCCATAGACAAATTAAAAATAAAAGTTTCTCTATGGTGCCTCCTATTCAGTTTACTCTCTTTGCTCTCTACCTACCATTGTGCTGTCTCTATACTGAATTCACTCTACCCCAAAATTCAAAAATCGCTATAAGAACATCATTGTTCGTGTGCTCGAAGTTGTTGGCTAGTAAAAGTGTATTTTAGGTTATTTTCGGAGCTTTCGTGTTGTTAATTAATCTTCTATCTAAATATATAAGAGAATAACTGACTGAGTGAAATATCAACGCACAGCCCAAACTCCTGGGGCTAGGACCGTGAAAATTTGCATGTGGGTTTCTTTGACACTAAGGACGGATTTTTTTGAAATTTAACTCCTAAGGTGGTGAAAAAGGGAAAGAAAATTTGTAAGAAAATTAGTCATTTTTTAATCATTAATCTGACAAACTGTCAAATTAATGTTTGAAGCTAGATGGGATCAAAGAGAGTAAACGTTATCTGAATAGAAGGTACTAATAAGCTCTAGCCAATCAGAATCTTGTATTAACCCGTCATAGTGACGTACATGGACATGAGTGCAGGTGGTCCACGTAACATACAGAGTGGTCCAATTCACATTCAAGAGCCTGTAACTCTCAGATACCAAAATGAGGAGTGCCACTGTCCAGAGAGAATGATGGCCATGACATGTCCATATACGTCACTATGACTCACAAATGTTCTTTCATCTCTTTTTATTACCATTGTCTTATGGGGAATAGACTCTCCTATTCAGATAACGTTTACTCTGCGCGTTTACAAATTCTGCGCGAATGAAGTCGGGACCAGCCATTAATGTTCGAAGCTAGATGGAACCACATAAAGAAAACCAGGAAAAATACAAATTCTACGCGGACGAAGTCGTGGGCACTAGCTTGTCTATCTAATTATATAAAAGAATAACTGACATATCAACGCACAGCCCAAACTCCTGGGGCTGGGATCGTGAAAATTTGCATGTGGGTTTCTTTGACACTGAAGGTGAGCACTAAGGACGGATTTTTTTGGAAATTTAACTCCTAAGGTGGTGAGAAAGGGAAAGAAAATTTGTATGAAAATCCGTCATCTTTAAATCAGACAAACTGTCAAATTAATGTTTGAAGCTAGATGGAATCACATAAATAAATCAAGGAAAAATACAAATTCTACGCGGACGAAGTCGTGGGCACCAGCTAATAATGTTCGAAGCTATATGGAATCACATAAAGAAAACCAGGAAAAATACAAATTCTAGGCGGACGAAGTCGCGGGCACCAGCTAGTAATATATAAATGGAGAGTGATTACCTGAAGACACTATTTTTGAAAAGCAGAGACGTTGGTGAACGGTATGCTTGAAAATACATCTCTGTGGTCTGTTTACATTTTTATCACTGTATTTGTTACAGGAATAAAATGAAGTTGAGATTGATCAGTGATTTAGATCCTTCAACACACTGAATAATTCTGAACTGAATTGATCAATTGATGGTGCTTCTCCTGTTAGGAATATGGATATTATTTCGTATTTATTTTATTCCCAAATGCAGATGAAGGCCTATAAGTATAGAAATCCATAAGTATTTTGAATCTGGCTTCGATGTGAAGGTGAGAACAAAGATTCAGAATCATTCATATATTTTAGTTGGACAGGTAAGTTTTCCAAAGTGTTACATCCCACTTATGGATATTATTGAAACACCAATGCTTACTTTTAAGTTCACTGGAGGTTTATTATAACAAAGTACAGTTAGTGTTTTACTGGCGCGGACGGATTGCTGTCAGTCCTTGACCAACACTGTTCTCTGGCAATGTTGCCAACTTGAATATATTAGAAGTGAATATATCATACGCCCTTTCTATAAAGGAGAAAATATATTTTTATAGATTTTGTCGATCCGGGCATCTAACAAGCCGACCACTTCTAGTTACATTAATTGCTTTACAATTATTGGTATCTGATAAGGACAAGTTCACTGGTTCGTTTGTTAGTTTCTGGGAATCCTTCGGGATGAGTTGTATTTTCACAATCCTCTGCTGTCGTATAAGGAGATGAACTTGAGGAAGGCCCAGGGTCTGACCTTGGTCTGAGAAATGACCCATTACCCCGGTAGTTTGCTTTGTCCTCAGTCTGGACTATGTAATCGTTAGGTCCTGACTTTTCTACTATAGTTGCCGGAGTAGTAAATTAATAAATATATGCATTTTGGAGTTTCCTACACGTTGCGTAGACTCGTTTTCGGGAAATCAATGTCGATGATTTCTCCGAGTGTATATGAATTCTGGTGGTCTGGATTAAGATTATAGACAAAGCTAGTGGTATGCAGAGTTAGGATAAGTTAAAATTATATTTTTGAGCTGATTATAATACACCTACAGAGTGTTTTCACTTTATGCGGAACATAGAGTCAAATGTCAAATTAAAGTGTAAGCCAATCATCACATCTCGAATTTTCGAAGATGTGTAATGATCATTCGAATGTGATGTGTATATAAAAAAGAAATATAAATAGGGAATAGGCCTTTTCATTTAGATGATTTTTCAAGGCGCATGCGCTCGTTTTGAGACCCAAAGTCTGATTGGCTATTGGGAAAGTGAATAGCCATTGGTTAGTTTTGAAATAACAATTTGAGATTGACTTAGTTCAAAATTAGCGGTATTTTCACATTATGTCAACCTCATGACATTGGCGTTCGTAACTTTCTTTGTAGGTTGAGTACTTATTACCTATTTTATACCGCCAAAAACCTTTCATTCTTAGATAAAATATTGTACACGAATATTTTCTAATGGTGAGTTTTCTTCTCCATGTAAATTCAAGTCAACTATCCATAAAAAAACTCGGAAATATTTTATTTCCTTTAAAAAAAAAATCGCCGTCAATGCCGTTGGGTCTGACAGGTAAACAAAGTTAGTCATTTGTCATCTAAATGAAAAAGCCTATTTTGCTTTCGTGCATTATCGACTGTCATCTGTCACGATGCCATTTGAACCTTAACGCAGAAGAACGCCACTTCTTTCTCTTGTACTTGTTATTATTCATTGTTATTGTGTTGTGTATTCTCTTATTCAATCTCTTTTTTACACATAACATGTTTTGCGCTAACAACTGTTCACATTTTAGAGAGAAAATCTCTATGAATGACACATTTGATACAAGAAATATATAAGCGCTTTGACTGAATGCACCATTAGGAAGCAAAAGCCAATAAAATAGAGAAAGATATAAGCGCTTCATGACCAAAAGTAATTGAATTGGTATATCAAATTGGCGATTTTCCATTCAACCAAAGTCAAACAATAAGGAGTACGCATGATTTTATTTTTTCTTTACATCAGTTCGGTCCTCAAAAATTACATTTTGTGAAAATAATTTCTCAAATCCCAAAATATTGTCGAAATTTTCGAATTTGAAGCTGCTCAATAAGGTACACGCATGATTTCATTTGAAAAAAAATTGTTTCAGATCTTCAAAAATTACATTTTGTGAAAACAATTTTTTAAATCCCATTTTTTTTCGAATTTTCAAATTAAAAGTGTTTTTTAATTCAAACTTGACCTTTACTTGAATAACTTTCCTCAAACACTAGCGCCAATTGTGGTTGTTTAGAAATATCCATACACCATACAATTTCTTACAACCCAAACATAAAATCAACTCACTTTTGAAGTGATGTTTCAGTAACAATTGAAAATACTTTAATAATAAAAATATTAGTACAACATATAAACGAAGACAGATGGAATTATAGTTGTCAGTTCGAAGCAACTAGCGATAAAAGTTTGTGAAGTAACAATGCATACGTCCACCAGAGGCGCTAGGAGTACGTTTTTGAATGTGATGAACAAATGGGTGTTTTCAATTTCGAATTATCAGAAATGTTAGAGATATTTTCAATTTATAAGTTTGTTACTGAGCTTTCTAGGTGGACAAATGGAAAAATTTTAAAAACGGAGCAACGTGTTCCCTAGGCAGAACTCTTAGAGGTTTTTTTAAGTTGGCGCCATGTTAAAAAACGGTAATTTGAAATTTTTGGACACTCGCTTGTTTTTTTTGGCCTGTCCAATACGGACAATATACAGCCCGACAAGCCAGAACTGGAGCGTGAAAATTGGATGCGCAGTGGCAAAACTGAGAATGGGGGGCAACGGCTTCGTATCTTCCTCTAAGCTGCGTCTATGTCTCAACATATCTCTCTTTCTATTGTTTGCGCATCTCGCGTCTCAGTTCTGGCTTGTCGGCCTGAACCAGTATCGAGGATATAGCGAATATTCACGGGTTATACCATTGTCTATATATCTTTAGACAATGGTTATAGCCTATAAAATGTCCGAAAAACATGGTGGAAGTTGAGGCATGCGCACAAAATATGTTCTAGAATGAAAAGGCCTATTGGGAATTCAAAATTAGATGCCAGCGCCAGAGTAGCGAAAATTCAAACCAGACATACTTACATTGTTTGTCAGTTTTCTCAGAGATTATACACTCGTGTTTGGAGTTTTTCTTAAAATATTTCGCTTTGGTATTATTTCCCAGTTTTTTCGTGTGGTGTTATTAATTTCAAGACACTAGTGAAGTGGTGTATTTAAATCTTGAGACATCATTTGCAAAAACTCACTTTGAAGGAGACAAAAGTATGTTCTAAATTGCTTGCAAAAAAAATATTTTACGAAGTTTCTAGACAGCTTACTGAAGTCATCGGGAATTATTGTTATGAATTATTTTGAAGAAATGTTACACATTATTTGTGAATGTTCGAATTGAAAATAAAACTAACAATTTTTTTTTATTTCATCTAAAACAAACAAGATGGTGTGAAAATGTGTCCTTATCACCTAGATATACATATATAGTCAGTTTTTTTCCATACTTCCATCTTCGGTATGTTGAATAATAATATCTCTTTTTTATCTTCTTAACTCTCTTTTTTTTCTTATCAAGTCTCTTCGAAGGTTCTCTTTTTCACTTTTTTTCTTGGACACCCACGATACAGGAACATTATGGGAAGGAACTGTATTCTTCTTCAAGAGCCCGTCGTCTGTCTATAGACTCACTCAATCCTAGATTAGTCTGCACCAGTATGTTACATTCATTTTCTCACGGAAAATGATAAAAACTTATTCTAGTACAACGGAATCGTTTTGCCCAAGAGTCACATTGAGGTACTCAAAAATAATGATTTGAACTAGAATCACTCGAGGACAAACAATAGTCAACAGAATATTCAGCAGGTAAACCAGAATTTCATTGAAAGTCAACTATCACAAGAGATTCGACGAGTTTTAAGAGTACAATGGCTAAAATTATATGAACATTAATGTTTCGAAAAGTAAACAATGTTGTCCTTATCACCTAGATATACACATATATAGTCAATCTTTTTCCATACTGTATGAATAATTTTCGGTATGTTGAATAATATCTCTTTTTTCTCTTCACTCTCTTTTCTTTCCTCTCAATTAACTCTCTTTGAAGGACATTTTTTACTTTTTTTCTTGGCCACAGACGACACAGGAAGATTTTGGAAAGGGAATGTATTCGTCTTCAAGAGCCCATCGTCTGTCTATAGACTCGCTCAATCCTAGATTAGTCTGCACCAGAACGTTCCGTTCATTTTCTCAGGGAAAATGATGAGAACTTATTCCAATTTAATGGTATCGTTTTGCCAAGAGTCACATCGAGGTACACAACAATAATGATTTGAACTTGAATCACTTATTTTTTCACGCGAGGACGTACAATAGTCAACAGAACATTCACCAGGTATATGATTTTAGCCATTCTATACCTAAAACTTGTTGAATCTCTTGTAATTGTTGTTATTTAATGAACCATGCATTTTTTTTTAATAAAACCATTCGTGTTTTCTATTAAGGAGCACCTTTAAATTTAAAAACATCGACAAAATTTTGTGTTTAAGAAATTATTTTCACAAAATGTAATTTTTGAGGACCGAACTGCGAAGAAAAAATAAAAATAAAATCATGCGTGTTCCTTATTGTGCGGGAAAGTGTAGTTAGATGGTTTATTTCCGTAGTTTTTGTTTTCACGAAACCGAATGGTAACAAAAATCATGTGGGTATTACGTATTCCGCAACTTAAGATGTGTACGCAACTCCACTAATGGTTATCAAATATATCTCGTGAAAAAAATTTTCACACCATGTCGGAAAAATGTACTCGCGAATAAACTGTTTGCTTTTGGAGAAGCGCAGACTCCAAACTTGGACTCTGCACCTCGCACATTCTCGTAGTGGTGGCGTTGTTGGGTGTTATTTGGAGTAGGGGATTGTGTTAGTGTTTATATTTTCTGAAGAAAATATGATAAAATCGACCAGATTGAATTTTTGTTGGATGATTTTTTGTATAGTGAAGTGACAACTATCATCGCTACAAAGAGTTTAATTGGAGTATCATTGATTTTAATGGAGTCTACAATTTCCTTACGTGCTTTTTAGTGTGTCAATAATGGCCGCCTCAAAAATGGATTGTCAACATCCCATTTGGCATGATCTCGTTTTCCAGTGATATAGACAACAAAATTGATTGAGTTTATTATTTCAAATTATTTATATCATACAAATTTGTGAACTAAAACAATATGGCAGAACCAAACAACCAAAGAATTCCAAAGTAATGATATATCATTGTGGTGCATTGTGAAAGTTTCTTATATTTTTCTTCCAGAATTATGGTTTTTCGACCCACTTGGGAGGAATTCAGGGATTTTTCCAATTATGTCAAACATATGGAATCGAAAGGGGCTCACAAAGCCGGACTTGCGAAGGTAAGTAGTATTGATGGTGAATATCCAATAGTTTGAATCACGCCTATAACACCTATAATCTTGCTGTTGGGTTTTTTTGCTTCCTGGACACAAATTCGACTTCTAAATGCATCGCTTTAAAACTCTTTTCAAGATACAGCTCTTCAGGAATAAAAAAAAGGATTAAGTAACTCCCTCTTTTTAGCAATAACCAAAACTCAATAAACATTTTGAAAGACGAGCAACCGTTAATTTGAGTGAATTATTAATACAGTCCCAACAATACAGGAAAAGGGTGCAGTAGTCCTATAGTGAATATTAATAATCACAAAAATATTTTCATTGGTTAACTTCTTGATCTTAGAAGTGCCACATTTCTGTGTCTTTAGGTGCAATGGAAGATATTTACTATATTCAGTAACAAGGAATGTGAAATAATTTTTGTTTCTAGGTTATACCTCCACCAGAATGGATTCCTCGAAAATCTGGATATAACATCGAAGATCTTAATGTTACCATTCCAGCTCCTATATGTCAGGTTGTAACTGGTAAACAAGGATTATACCAACAAATTAACATACAAAAAAAATCTATGACTGTTCAACAATATCAAGAATTGGCCAATTCCGAACGCTATGCTACACCAAGACATTTTGATTACGAAGACTTGGAAAGGAAATATTGGAAAAATATTACGTACGTTGCTCCTATTTATGGAGCTGATGTTTCTGGAAGTCTAACTGATGAAGATGTTAACGTAAACAAGAATTCACTATATAAATTCCAATAATTAATTGTCTTTCAATTTTTCAGGAATGGAATATAAACAGACTTGGTACAATATTGGATTATGTTAATGAAGATTATGGTATATCAATAGAGGGGGTCAATACTGCTTATTTATATTTTGGTATGTGGAAAACCACTTTTGCTTGGCATACTGAAGATATGGATCTCTATTCTATCAATTATTTACATTTTGGAGCCCCAAAAACATGGTAAATATTTACCATTTATTCATTTGAATGCACTTTACAACTTTTTTTGGTAGGTATTCAATTCCACCTGAACATGGCCGAAGATTGGAAAGACTTGCCAATGGATTTTTCCCTGGTTCTTACAAAACCTGCCAGGCTTTTTTGAGGCATAAAATGACGTTGATTTCTCCCCAGATCTTGAAACAGTATTCTATTCCTTACAATAAGGTAATTATAATTTGGTCATGCAAGCATCAACAGTTTATTGTTTAGTTTAACATCTAATTTTAACCAACGAAAAAAAGGAGGAGGTTCTCTAGTTGACTAGTGTTTTTTTATGTACGACCACACATAACTTTTCAGTAGTTCGATTTTGATGTTTTTTTTTTATTGGGGGATGGTATACCCCATTCCCCGATACCCTCATAGAAGTTGGTCTTATTTGAATTATAAAGGGGGTATTTATCGATCACCCACTGAATTTTTTACCTGTTAACCGATTCTACCCCTCATAACTTTGTACAGGGTTATCCTATTTAGATGATTCTTTTTTTATTCGATAAGGTATACTTTAGAGTTGGTCTTATTTGAATTTTAGAGGAATAATCCACCCCTAAGGGTAGAAAATAGGGGATGATTGATTTTTCTTCTGTGAACCGATTCTGTTGAAACTTAGCACACATATGTAGTTCTGAAGACACTACAACATAATGGATACTTGGAGTCAATTAAGTAGGTAGTTATTATTGGATTTTAGCCAAAAAAAATAAAAAATTTAACAAATAATTAAACCGACGGAAAAAGAAACTAAAAAGCAAAATAACAGCTCCTAAACTAAGGTAAGTAACTAATTTTGGATCGGCGCCAAACAAACAATCAACGAAGATCATTATATTACTTTGAAGAAATAATCAAAACGCCGCCGTGCATCCCGCTGCCATCATTTTACGCTTTACCTAATTCAATTTTCAGTTTGTTTATTTTATTTTTTGCTTTTCAGTTTCTTTTTTCGTCGGTTTCATATATATATACAGGGTGTTCCTTAAGTACAAATTTAGGAGCATGTTGCTGACATCAAAATAGGAAGAAAAGTTCCTATAAACATATTATTTGAGTGAGTGCATTATTTAATATTTAATAATAATATTAAGCAGTACATTGTTACAAAGGTATATATAATGTGATTTATTAATTGAGTGCACCTAGGTACAGACTACCTGTAT
This sequence comes from Gonioctena quinquepunctata, assembly GCA_018342105.1. Classification (NCBI taxonomy): domain Eukaryota; kingdom Metazoa; phylum Arthropoda; class Insecta; order Coleoptera; family Chrysomelidae; genus Gonioctena; species Gonioctena quinquepunctata. Next base: position 192,403 of record JAFIRS010001870.1, on the reverse strand, counting down.
GTGCACTGAGTGTTTCACAGAAAGAAAAATAAGTAAGTAATTAGTATTACCAAAGCAATTGGTTGAACAGAAGTAATAGAGGTAATATCTTTCATATTTGTATGTTATAAATGCTTAGATGACTAAGGAGAGTCTAAATGCATGTTATTAGTGTTTGGTAGTTTGTATAAATAAAGTGCTTACATTTCTAATGAAAACTTTGGTGCTTCGAGCATTCCTCAAGTCCTCTGGTAGATAGTTATAGATTTTAGAAGCTATTATAGTTGGAAATTTTCTACTGGCTTCTTTTGACACAAATGGCACAATGGCATTATTTCTCATCTTGTTTCTGGTTTGATATGAATGATCAACTGTCTTTATCAATTCCATTTTTTGTGTATGAATTTACAATTAGCGAGTAAATATAGAGATCTTATATTGAAAATCTCTTCATTATAGAGCGAGCTAGTCGAACATAATTTATTTTTGAGATGAATTACTTTTAGAATATAATTTTGTGCGACTTTCAATTGATTTATAGTTTTGTTATATGCACCACCCCAGATTATGATTCCATAGTTAATGATTGATTCTACCAGTGATTTGTATATGTTGGTAAGAGTTTTTTTGTTGAGAAAGCCGCGCATAATGTAAAATTTATATACAAGTATTCTAATTTTTTTTGTTAATGGCAACACATGATCATCCCATTTTAGATGCCTACTAATGGTCAATCCAAGGTACTTTGTACTCTTTTATTCTTGTATCGAACCGTTTATGTAGTTAGAAGTTATTTCTTGGAAGTCAGGTCTGGTGGAGTTGGTGATTGAGAATGCTATATATGTAGTTTTCTTAATATTTAGTGATTAATTTACTAGACTTAAGCCAATTGACGACCCCTTCCATACCCCTAATTGCCTTTTGTTTCACTTTTTCCCAATTTAATCCTTCAAAGAGTAAGACGTCATCCGCGTATGAGATTATTGAGATATTTTTTTCCATGGTCAATAGGGAGTTTATGTAGAGAATGAAGAGGACTGGGCCTAATACAGTGCCTTGTGGGATTCCCATCGTTACTGTTAGGGGGTGGCTGTTCTGTTGCATAGCTTTTTTTTTATTTTGTCTGTGTTTTATTGAGTTAATAATGCCGAAAGTTATCCAGGGTTTAATTTTCCTATGTTTAGTCGTTGGAATTATTTGAGTACTAGCCTTTATAGTATCTTTGAGTGTTTGAACGAATAGGTTACAAGCAGTTTCTGCATTTTTTTATTCCATGATCAAATTCAGGTTTGGTGACTTAAATTTCTTTAACTTTGATATCGTCTAGTTTATGGGTTTTTTGTGTTAGATTTCATTCCTTTGATATGTTTAAAAAGGATATTTTTGCAAATGTGGGGAAGTGATCTGTGATCTCGGATTTTATTACAGAAGTATCTATTGCAACTTTGTTACAATTTAGATGGTTTCGGATAAATATATGATCTAGACAGGAAGCACTTTTTTCTGTTACTCTGGTATATGCATTGATATGGGATATAAATTCAAAGGACTATAGTGTCAGTATGTAGTTATTCGCGATTTCACAATTTTTTTTTTAGTATGTTTATGTTCATGTCACCAATAATAATCTAATATTGGTGCAGAAATGCTCAAGATCCTCTATAAATGAATATTACTGGATTTCGTGGTATCTATAACATGACATTATGGAAAAAGAGACATTGTTATGTCAGTCGGTTGTCACTTAGCATTGCCAACGAGCTATTTAGTTTTTGATGCTTTATTGAATAATTTATAGTGCATCTTACGTATATAAGTAACTCGTCAATTTGTTTTTTTACTTTCATTATAGATAGCAATAAATTCAGGAATATTGAAATTGGCTATTGAGTGATGTTCCAGCATTCGCTGAGAATCAATACATCAACATTTTTGAGTTCGTAGGACTCAGAAATACCAGAAGTCCATCAAAGTTTTTTCTAACACTGCGTATATTCAGATGTAGGATCTGAAGGTTTATACTGTTATTGTGAGAGTCCTTTCTATATATACAGGGTGTCCCTGGACTTCCTCTTTTCCTCTCGGGGATGTATAGATGAAATTCGTGTGGAAAGTCGATCGGAGCAACGATTCTTAATAAAAATGCAGTTTTACTCGACGACATCAAACCCGATCGTCCACTATTATTTGAAATGACAAAATTTCACAGTAGAAATACTAATGCTAACGTTAATTCAACAACATTTATAACAGGGATAATACAAAATATGCTAAAATAAAGTCGTAAACAAAAAGTACAGTACCTAGTTGAAAGTTTCATTCACAATGTAGATATTTTTTCAAATGAAATATCAAGTTATGTAGATTTGTGGTGTTTTTGAACTAATAAGCTACTCCACTATGAAATATCGAATTCAGTCCATATTTTGTATGTACGCGTGGAATAAGCACGTTTCGTGTTGTGTTATCTGAATCTCATGAATCTTAACATTTGGATGTTGCAAATTCTAAGAAAATGTATTGAGAGAGACAAGGGTCATATCGAGCAGTTTTTGTAGCGGATTTTGCATTTCTGTTTGCTCTTGAGGCTTGTGATTGATTATTTACACCATGAGTTTTGTAAGGTAAACGTGTTTGCATGATAAAAATTCGTTATGAACATTGTACCTATCATTTCTATTTTCATTACAAATTAATCTTTTCGAATAATGGTAGACATCTCAGGTTGGATGTCGTCGGACAAAAATGCATTTTTATCAAAAATCGTTGCTCCGATCGATTTTCCACACGAGTACTTTTATTCAGGAAATTGTCCAGGTAACCTTGTTTTGTAAAAACATATTGACAAATCCCAGTCATTTCAAAGTTTTGGGGTGTGGACCATCGGGGAAGTCCGTTCCTGACTTTGTAGCAAAACAACTGACTCCTGCATGAAAGCTCATCGAAGGAATTCATTTGTTTAGTCAATCACCAAAATTTAGATAATTTTGAATATTCACTTTGAAAGTTATCAAAGAAAAACATTTTTCATTTTGTAACTTTGAGGCCCGTAACTTGGTAACAAAGGCTTTTAGGAACAAAAGTTATATGAAGTACTGGTGATATTTTGACCCCATCTATACATTCCCGAGAGGAAAAGAGGAAGTCCAGGGACACCCTGTATATATACAGGGTGAGTCAGAATAAGACCGACAAACTCCGACTACAGATTCCTCACCTCATTTTGAGGTGAAAATTTATATCAAGGTATGTCCTAAAATGCATCCCTCTGAGATACAAGAGGTGTGGAAAGTACAAAAAAATTAAGATTTAATTTGTTTTCTCCAAAATTTGAAACTTGGTGACTCATCAAGGTTTATAAACATGCTAATTTGAAATTATAATTTTTTATTTTCACAAACCACTGGCATAGTTATGATGGTATGTGGTCATATGTTCCTTCATATTTTCTTGGGACAAGTGAATGGATAAATGAGCGTTTGACATCAGTTCGGCTCATCAATACTCAACCTAAAAGCCCTAACATTCCATATGTTTAAAGTTGGAGGTTTCTGAGATAATTGAGAAAAACTGAAGATATGTCCTTAGTAGAGACATAATTTCCTATGTGCAATAGATAGATAGATAGATTTATTTGAACATGTTATGTAAATTACATTTATGTCAAGTCAGAAAAAGATGGGTACTAAGTTGTGTATATAAAAAAAATAGTAATATCAATTGTGACAGTAGAACACTAAGTAACATTTAAAACATCTAAAACATAAAAGGCTAGAAATCATTCTGAATATGTACAGTTCATGTAATCTTGTGAATTATAAAAACAATTTTTTAAAAGATATTCTTTTACCCTCCTCTTGAATACATTCATGCTCAATGATGCTAGATGGGAAGGCAAATTATTGTAGAGTTTGATATCCAGTGAATTACAGACTGACATTTCTAGCTTAACCCGGGGTTTTCTTAGTTTTTGTGCATTTCTGGTCTCGTAATTGTGGTAGTCTGAGTGGGAAGAATATACACTTTTATTTTTGTGAATCTGAAGCAGTGTGTGGTAGATGTAAATACAAGGCAATGGCATAATTTTAAATTTTTTCAAAAGTGGTTGGCAATGTTCATTGAATGGGACTCCTGCTATAATCCTGAGTCCTTTTTTTTGCATACGAAATGCTCTGAGAGCATGGGAAGACCTACCCCAAAGGAGTACTCCATATGTCAAGTGAGTGTGGAATAGTGAATGATAGGAGCTTATTAGTGTTTCGGTGCTCAGAACTTTCTTCAGCCTATGAAGTAGATAAAGTTGGGTGGACAATTTTTTACACAACATTTCAATGTGATTTTCCCATTTGAGTGAATCGTCGATAGTTATGCCAAGCAGTTTAACATGGTTTTTACTTGTTAACCGGTTATTTGATGAAATAATAATATTTTGGGTTTTATTCCTATTTAGTTGCAACTTGTTACGTGAGAACCATTTTTCTGCTTTTTCTTCAAGTTCTTGGTTGGTTTTTAATATTATATCAACATCAGAACTTTCATTTAGCATCGTCGTATCATCGGCAAAGCAAATTATTGTTTTGGGAAGCAGATAATCGAAAATGTCATTTATATAGATAACAAATAACGTATGTCCCAGAACAGATCCCTGAGGGATGCCATGAGACATAATTTCTGTATCTGATAGAGTACCATTCACACAAACCACTTGTTTCCTTGAAGAGAGGTAAGATCGAAAGAAATTCAAAGATGTTCCTCGATTCCGTAGTATTCAAGTTTTTTATAAGGAGATTGTGATTGACACAATCAATGCTTGCTCAGATCCTAGCGTTAAAGAGGTGTGTTCGCCACATTCCACATTGTTAATTGCATTTTGTATTATTTCCATTACTGCATCAGTTGTAGATCTGTTTTTCATGAAGCCATATTGATGTTTGTGGAGTATACTATATTTGTTCATAAAATTCATCAGACGTTCTTTAACTATGATCTCTATTATTTTTCCCAAAATGGGTATAATAGAAATAGGTCTGTAATTGTCAGGTGAATTTGGATCTCCTTTTTGAAGATAGGTATAACTTTGCTTAATTTCAATATGTCTGGAAAAACCCTTCAAGAAAACAACGGTTTATAAGAATAGTTAACGGTTTGATGAGATAATTGAGAGTTTCTTTGATGATAAGGCTATTTAACTGATATATGTCATAGGAGGTGGAGTTTTTAAGTTTTGTAATGGAGCTGCTACATCTTCATGAGTCACGGGTATCATAAAAAAAGAGTCTCGAGGTGTAGGAAGGTTTGAGTAGCAATCTGCCATGTTGATATCACAGGATGGTAAGGTTTTGATTATATCCTCGGCTATATTGGAAAAAATATGTTAAATTCATCAGGGCTGATACTGTTTGAGGTAACATTTGAATTACAAGCAGAATTTCGTTCGTAATTCACTACGTCCAAATATCTTTTGATTTGTTTTGGAATTTTCTACGAAATTATCATATGATTCCTTTAGCCAGGATAATTGCTGTTTCATAGTTCGCTTTGAATTTTTTATAGACTTCTTTATCGGCAGAATTTTTGAGGAGATACTCACTGTATGTAGTAGTTGTAAGGTGTTCCTCATCTGTCGTAATTCATTACTGAAGAAAGTAGTATGTCTTTTTTTACTGTTTTCAATTTTTTCAGTGGAAAATGTTCACACACCAGAGAACTGTACGTATTATTCAAGAAATCAGCCATCTTGTTCATAGGGACATGGTTATCCTGGAACATCCACCAATCAACTTGTTCAAGAGATTTTTTCATTGCATCCAATCCTTTCTGAGTCACTATTCTGTTCCACTTGGGTTCAGCAGTATCTGAGGAAGGATTTGTAATTTGTATAAACTGTCCACTATACGGGTGAGTCAGAATGAGACCGATAACTCCATTTTGTCATTTATCATATTATTTGATCGAATCGATGTCGTGGATTCACTGATATGTTACCATACTTTCTTGCATATGATTGTTTCGACAGATCAACTGACAAACAAACTCAACCTCAAATTCATAATACTCCACTTAAATAAGAGTTAAGGTCTGAAATAATTTTTGCGAAAAACTGAAGATAAGTACTCTTAATTTGTTGAAGTTTATGTTGGAGTATTATTATCAAAGCCATTTCTTGAATTATCTAGGAAAATATTATCCAATCAACATGTTTTTTTGATGAAGAAAAACAATTATTGTGTATTAATATCTACTTAAATGATTTCTTTCGATTCGTGAACTAGTTGCAAAGTCGAGCTTTCATGCTTGTTTGTGATAGGCTGTTCAGTACACCACTGATCAACGCATAAAACATACACGAAATTTGGAACTAAAAAGAAATTTACCTTTTTTTTCATTGTTCCTGGTAGAAACACACTGATATATCAATACTTACATTAGACATAATTGACAGGATATGTATGTATATTATTAGGATAGTCTACTCACACGACGTCATTCCACTGTATTTATAAATACGTATTATATCTCTTATTTAATAGCTTACCGATATTTATATACTTTTATTATTATCATTATTGTACCTACCTGTTTTGACTTGCTGTATATCTATGCATAACGTGGTTAAATACAATTCTATTCTATTCATGTTTTACCTGGGCTACTTGAAGACGTACCTCTATTGGTTCGTCAAAGAATGTGGTATCAATATGACGGAGCCCCTGCCCATTTCCATCGAATCGTTCGTCAATTTCTTGATCGAACATTCCATGATCGGTAGATAGGTAGATTTGGACCCATACATTGTCCTGCACGTTCTCCGGATTTAACTTCACTAGACTTTTTTTTGGGAGATACCTTAAATCCCTAGTGTATGAAACACCTGTAGAATCTGTGGAAGATTTAACGGCAAGAATTTTAGCAGCATGTACGTTAATACAGGATACACCAGGAATATTCCAAAGCGTGCGACAGTCGATGATACGGAGATGCCAATAATTGTGTATTGAACAAAATGGTGGTCCATTTGAACATTTGCTTAAATGCCTTGTTTGTTTCTATGTAGTCTACCCACTAAACCGTTTCTATCATTTAAGTAGATATTAATACACAATAATTGTTTTTCTTCATCAAAAACATGTTGATTGCATAATATTTTCCTAGATAATTCAATCAGAAATGGCTTTGATAATGATACTCCAACATAAACTTCAACAAATTAAGAGTACTTATCTTCAGTTTTTCGCAAACATTATTTCAGGCCTTAACTCTTATGTAAGTGGATTATTATGAATTTGAGGTTGGGTTTGTTTGTCAGTTGATCTGTCAAAACAAGCATATGCAAGAAAGTTTGGTAACTTATCAGTGAATCCGTGACATCGATTCGATCAAATAATATGATGAATGAAAAATGGAGTTATTGGTCTTATTCTGACTCACCTGTACTATGTTTTCGATTCTCCCAACATGAAAAAATGTTCAGGTGGTTGACACATATTCCGATATATTGTAAGAAATTAGCATTGTGCTATTATTGCACATAGGAAATTATGTCTACATATCTTCAGTTTTTCTCAATTATCTCAGAAATCTCCACTTTTAGGCACATTGAATGTTATGACTTTTAGGTTGAGTATCGATGAGCCGAACTGATATCAAACGCTCATTTGCCATTCACTTGTCCCAAGAAAATATGAAGGAACATATGATCACATACCATCGTAACTACGCCACTGGTTTACGAAAATAAAAAATTATAACTTTAAATCTAACCTTGTAGCAATTGCCATTGGCAAGACCGTTTACGTAAATCATATTGCCATTTCGCTATTCATGTATGCTGCCATTTGAACGGATTGAAATGACATGACAAGTACTCACCTGAATGTTATTTATTTATACGGAAAAGAGCCCAAAAAACTATGTAACAAAAAAACAAGAATCATTTTTTGACTACATTCAAGTGTTGAATGTAGAAGACCATTGAATGAAAGAAGACAAATGCATTGGCGTATCTTTCTGATATTTACTACTTAGAGGCGACTTATGAGCCCCACGGAAATAATTCAAATGCATCGATTATTTCAAATCCCAATAACTCTTAAAACAGTTGTACGCAGCGACCTCTACCAAGAATACATTTTTTACCCAAAAATGTTATAAAAATCTATTTTTTCACTAGAAAACGTGATACAGGTAAGTACAAAAAAGTTATGACATTTCAAATGACTTAAAAAAACATGAGGTGGCGCCACCCCAACATAATAGACAAACTAACATCAAATTTGATTTTGTCATTGAAAAATACTCCCAGATACCAAACTTTATTCGAATATCGCAATTATTTTGACATGTATTCACAAAAAATAAAAATAAGAATTCAACTTTGACACCCTGCATCTCAGAAACGAATAACTTGCGGACATATGTTTATAGGAACTTTTCTTCTTATTTTGACGTCAGCAACATGCTCCTAAATTTTCTACACATACTTAAGAAACACCCTATATATATATATATATATATATGCCTCCCTTTCATATTTATAATCCTGGACTCGGATGTCACGCAGGTAGCTATAGCTGCCTCCGTGGTGACATTGGTGGTTGCCCTGGAATGAAGGGGCTGCTAACCGAAACCACAAATGTGCGCCTGGCTTCTGTTTGTTGACTCTGTTGATTTGCCGGTTACTACGAAGTGTTGTTCATCCTTGCACTTCTTCACCGTACTGATGAGGGCCGAAAGCTCGAAACACTGAAGGTTATATGGTTTTTCATACATCCAAAGTTATAAAAACATATTTGCATAATTTTTTTCACATAATGTTTAACCTTTTCACTGCGGCTGCCGTTTTTGTTAGGAGTACCGTCACTGCGGCTGCGGTAAACGCTGTAAACAATATTTGACTACCGCAGTTACGTGTTTGCGATTATATTTGCTTTCCACAGCTAACTGCGAACGACGCATGCAGTGATGCCAGTTGTTATAAAATAATACAAATGCCAGAAATTTAGAGTTACGAGTGAAATTCGCTGTACGTTTGTGAATATTTTGGAATTTGGGGAATTGTCTATTCAATTGATGTCTCAAATTGTATGACGTAATGTACACAGTTATACACGGAAATTGTATCTTATTTCTTGTTCATTCATCCTTATATTCCTATAAATCATGGAGTTCCTCTTCTGTTCCCTCCCTAAAGCCATTTCAACTATGGAACTTCAAAAATTACCTTAGTTTTTCACACAACATATAACATGAAAAAGTTGTCAACCACAAAACAGAAACTGAAGTAAAGAATGCCGACAACAACGCATATAGTTGATTCCCGCACGATTAGAACATGTTATTAATTCGCTACCCCCAACCTACAGAACAACTCTTTGTATATCCAGTTGTCTATATTTACAGTTTAATATATTTGACTCCTGCACTATGGGCACCATTTTGATTTTCAACTATATTCGCTTCCCGCAGTGAAACTGATCTTGATTTTCAATTAGAACTTGAAAAATATCTTTCTGAAAATTTTACAGGATGAAAGTTTCCTACATGATTTTTTTGTAGTTGGTCATGTGAGGTATAATTTGAATGGACCAGTTCTAAGAATTCATTTTTTTCTATAATCTTGTGATTGTCTATTTTATATCAACCAACATTGTAAAAAATTGTTTCTAAAAGTTCACTCAAAGTTTACAAGTAAACTATAGTTTCTCTTGGCGTTTATATCACGGCTAGTAATTACCAAGCTAATCCGCAAGTGATATAATTGAAATAGTTGCAGCGGCATTTCATATTGCTGATACAAGTATTGATTATTGGAAATACTTGGGTGTAAAGATCAATGAATTTAATATTTTATAAGGAATCGCAAAAATAATTCGACTCTTTTTGCCAGTTCTTAATTCAAAGTGATTCATTTTATATTTGATATATTGACATAATTCTGAATAATTTCTCTACATTATTCAATATTCGAATGGGAACACTTTGACCACTCCAAAATTATAAGATATGTATATTAATATCCTGTATTTCAGAAAATACACCCTTTAACTCCAGAAAATGATAGTTCACCCCACTGTAATTTCGGATACCAAGATGGCTGGAATTTTTTAAAAAGCAAAAAAATAGTACAAAAGTGTGAATTATTATTATACTTTGCTATAGCACAATCAAAATATCCATTGAAAAATAGATTTTTATTTTTCCAAATGAAATCCGCTGTATTTCATTAGAGCAATCGGAAGTTCAATAAATTTATTTTTCAATGAAATTTCAGAATACTTAACATTCATATGTAAAGAGTGAATGAATTGTTAAAAATTCCAATATTTCTTTTTGATGGAAATAAATATGCTTTCTGTTACAAGATGCTCTCGTAAATATGATTTTTGCATGAAATGAAGTTCATACCTGTAATATATTTAAACTATTCAGGAAATATATAATAACTTGCTTTAATGAGATGTTCAACGAAAAGCTTTATTTATAAACAAAATTATTACATCAATCACAACCTTTTTGACATTTGCTCATTATGTTCACTATCATCTATGTACAGAGTACCTATTTCATTGAGAATAACCCAACATATATCACACCTCCACCATTAAGATTTTTCTTTATAAATGAAGTCTAGGTGCTCTGATCTTTCTGTGGGGTCTTTCTCTAACATCTACATTCTGATCCTTCTGTATCTCTTTCTCCCCACATTCTACCTCCAGGAGCAGGGTTTTGGAAATTTGGATCATTTTCTTCCAGAATAACTGATTGTTCTAGATCTTTAATTGATCCAGATTCATTATCACAGTATATATTTTTTGGAATATCATGTATATCATTGTAAAATCTTCCAACTTTTATTATTTGATTCGTATGTCTTCGCCACACTAAATTTCAATCATCCAATGGCGAACAGATATAATTTTCCATTCCCAACTTCCTTAATACGATAGCTTTCGTCCAAGTTGATTTATACAAATTCCTATAATTTTTAACATAAATTATTTCCCCTTCTTTGAAGCATACATTTCTATTTTCCTGGTGAAATTTGATTTGATTTTGCGTGGCTTTTTCCCAAGCAGAACGAGTCAAAACATTCATTCCGATGGTGTTTTACAGGTCACACAGTGTGGGGTGTTGCGATACGAAAATAAATATTTACTTATAGTAAATAAACTATTGTTTTTATTTTTTCAGCCAATAATCTATTAATATAATTTTTGGATGATTTTACTCCGTTCTCTGCTGCTCCACTTGCGGCAGGGTGATATGGTGGTGATTTTATATGTAAAATACCACTATTCCTACAAAAAATTTCAAATTCTGCTGAGACAAGAGGTGGCCCGTTACCTGAAATTATCGTGTTTGGTAAACCAAATCTTGCAAAACAATCCCTTAGTTTTTCAATTGTACTAATTGAATCAATCTTCGATAGTTCATCAGGCCATTTTGAAAACAAATCGATTATTATTAAGAAAGTTTTTCTTTTGAAGGGGCCTAAAAAAATCAATATGAATTCTATAAAATACATTTTTACTCTCGCGGAATTTGATCAAAGGTACTTTGTCCTCTGTTTTTGAATTGATCATACAAGAATTGCAATCTGTAACATATTGTTCAATTTCACTGTCTAAATTAGTAAACCAAAAATATAGTCGAGCTAAAGTTTTCATTTTTACCATACCCCTATGAGCTCCATGTACCTCATCTAATAGCTGTTTCCTGAATTTATTTGGTATTTAAACCGTATACCCTCACATCAACAAACCCTGATCAATACTAATTTCAGAAGCCCTTCATGAATAAGGTTGTTCATATGTACATTATTTGGCCAGCCATCTCTACTTAATATCGAATCAACTCTGTTTTTTTTTTCGTATGTGATCAGAGTCTATGAGAATTTGTTCTTCGATTAACAAGTTGAAATAATCCAATTCAGTTTCATTCATATCGCTATTTCGTAAGGGAAATCTTGATAACCCGTCTGCAACACTATTTTCTGTCCCTTTTATATATTCAAATATATAATCGAACCCACTCAGAAAAAGAGTCCATCTTTGCAATCTTGCTGCTGACATTTGAGGTATACCTTTTGTTTCCCCAAAAAGGGCTTACAGAGGACGATGATCTGAATAAAGCGTGAATTATCAAATATTGATGTGTCCCATCAAATATTGATAAAATTTACGAACCCCCCCAATAAATTGCCAGGGCCTCTTTATGTATAACCAAATAATTTATTTCTGATTTGATTAACACATGGTTTTTTAATCACCCCAGGAAAAACATGTAACAATAATACAGTACCTATACCTACCTTCGAATCATCACATACCAAATTTGATTGGTAGATTAGGGTCAAAATGAGTCAATTTTGCTTTTGAAAATAATTTCATACATTCCTTTGACCATTCAAACGTAGTGTTTCCCCGTAATAACTTATATAGTGGCTCTAATATTTCAGATAGATTTGGAACGAATTTTACATAATATGTTACCATTCCTATAAAAGATTTAACTTCTGTAACATTAGTAGGTCTTGGAACTTCTATTATTGCTCTGATTTCTTCAGGATCTTTATGTAAACCGTTTTTATCCACAAAAAAATCACATTTTTTTAAAATTCAGTGGAAGCCAGCTTTATGGAGCCTTTCAAAAACATTTTCTAAATTTTCAATATGTTCCTGTTTATTTCTTCCTGTTACAACAATATCATCAAGAAAATTAATAACATTTTTGGCTCCCATTAAAACCTTTTCAACGATTTTCTGAAAAATAGAACAAGCAAGCTTCGTGCCGAAAGGTAATCGATTCAATTGATAGATTCCCCTATGTGTAATCCAACATAATAGTTTTTTTGTATCTGTGGTCACTTCAAGTTGATTATATATATTAGAAAAATCTTACTTTGTGAATTTCTCTCCTCCCTGTAGTGCAGCACAAAGTTCTTCTATTCGAGGAAGAGGATGTTTAACATCTTGAATGTATAGTTGGATTTAACGGGAATTAGTGCCAGGGAGTAAAACTAATTTTTAATCGCTGACGTTTCGGAATTAATTTATTCCTTTTTCAAAGCTGAAATGACAATATTCACTTATAGATATCTATGACCCACCTTTAAAACTAAGTTTTTCGTGCTCATGGATTCAACTAAAAAACTATTAAATGTCTATATAAACTCTGGCCGTTAAAAACACATTGGCTCAAATTACACATTAAAAACTTTAAAATTGTATATAAACAAATACAGACACGTTAAAATGAAACAACACACATCCGTGTATGGTCAATATGCAACTGATCATCTCACCTGAAATATTCCAGCGCTACAAAGATAAAGAAACGAAAAAAAAATACAAATCTTTTGTGTATTCTCGTCAACACACCTTCGTTATTTTGCCACTTTTATATAGATGATTTTGTGAAAAATCACATGGGTTCTTCATGCTGTTTTGAAAAAAAAATGCTTGCAAAAAGTTTACTTGAACTATTGAGTTCATTTATTTTCCGATTAAGCCAAATAGGATTGAAAATGAAAAAGAATCAAGTTTTGATGTTTGTATGAAGTATTGTGATAAATTATCTATATAAGCTATATTTTGAGTGTTTTCCAAATTGTTTCAGATAACCCAAGAGGCAGGAGAAATAATGATTACATTTCCCTATGGATATCATGCAGGTAAACAGTTTTCAAGTAAGAGTATCTTTCTCATTGTGTTTAAAAAAATATCCCTCGGAGCAGATTCATAAACAAATTTCAAAAAAAAAAAAAATTATTCGAACAACTGAAAAAAAATATTGTTTTATTTCTATCCAATGAGTTTAGTACCTGGATGTTTCAAAACTAATGGGAATGTTTGAGGAGATCAATGTCAAATTCATCTGACAAAAATCCAAGCATTCAGAATTTTGAAGATTTTAGTATATAGGGTGTATTTCAACTTGTACCCCTCAAATGACAGGAGGGTGTATAATCCAATTCTATAACAAAATACGGTAGTTTAAAAAAATAAAGGTTGAATATTCAGCTAAACTTTGTAATTTTTTATTGTTCGTTTGCCTGTTCTAATAACCTGCTAGAGGAAAATTTGCAGTGTAGGTAACAAAACACTATACCATGAGACGTTATCAATAGTCAGTGACGTAAGTCACTGCATAGTCGTGTTTGCGGGTTTATTGGGTTATTGGTGCACTGAATTAATTGTTTCCACCACTGGAATTTCCTTCCCTCTTCCCTTGCCTCTTTTGGGTACCCTAAAGCTAAGAATGAGTCACTGACTATTATTTCCGTCTTATGGTATAGTAGCAAAATATAAAAGGCTAAAAGTGCAGTGGTTGCGAAGTTGTGATGGGGCAAGTCAATGAAAATTACTCCAAAATTAACAACTTCTCCATGAAAATACAATTTAACTGAAGATTTACATGTTTATAATGGAGGCAATCAATGGAATTTCTGAAATCTTAAAATGCCTCTACTAAATCCAAGCATTTTCACATTTATGAAATTTATAGATATAGTGATCTTCAAACCCTCAATAATGACAATTAACATGGTTCTTGAGTAAATGAATAACTATTAAGTAATATTAAATTATAACTAATTATCAACTGCAGTGCAATAAGTTGTTTTACACCCTATATATTTATGTACTTCCCACATGCTTAAAGGTAAAATTACTGTTTTATTATTTTATCCGAAAATAAAATACATAATTCATTTTCAGGGAATACATTTTATATGATTAAAATTTTTAGGTTTCAATCATGGTTTCAATTGTGCTGAATCCACAAATTTTGCCCAGGAAAGATGGATCGAGTATGGAAAAAGAGCTTCACAATGTACATGTAGCAAAGATATGGTCAAAATTTCTATGGATACCTTTGTGAAAAGATTTCAACCTGATAGGTAAAGAAACACCCAAAAATTTTACTCATTTACTAAATAAGTACTGAGCTACTAACTTAGTTACCCTACCACCAGAATTAGAAATGTATACACGTTCCCTAGTCAAAGGGTATGATAAGTGTGATAACATCGATAATTTAAGAAGGTTTTTGTATGAAAACCTTAATTTTATATTGAAAGTTTTGTTTTAATGTAATGTATATTTTAAAGATGTATCTGTCCAGCCAAAAAAAGCAAATGCTTTATTTCTAACAATTTCACAAAATTAGCAATTTTTAACTTGAGAAACAAAATGACTGTCCAAATGGCAACATTTCATTAAAATCGCGCGGCAGTTAAAGTGTTAATTCAGGCATAGAAACAACAGACTGATTTTGCTGGATCTCAATATAATCCTTTATTGGTTCATTGTTCTTTAGTCATATTGTGTTGCTTGAAACTTGAAACAAAATATGAATTGAATACTATATTTTACGTCTACGATAATAGTGAAGAAGCAAGGATTTAATGTATGATTTTTTTTAATAAATTATTGTTCATTTTACAGTTTGGTCATTAGCAATTCTGTTACAAGTGGTAGGTGATTATTTGAGCCCCCAACACAATAGATTAAATCTAAGATGTCTGTAAATGTTTGAGATCAACTTGACCTACATATATTATTATAATCTAAATGAATATTTTAATTAATGTTATGTAATTTTTTACTTTCACGTCTACTTGTTCTTGTATTGTAGATATTTTAAACAACTCGTAATATGTTAAATACTTTAATAATATTTTCTAGATGCTTTTATCACACATGACTGTAACTGTTTGTTAACAAGAGATTTCTCTTGGAACAATAAACATATTCTCTCTCTCTCTCTCTGATAATAGAGATGACTAGCATTTCAGATGGTGCCAATATCGTTTCTAGTTTCAATTCAGTAAACTGTAACAACAGATCACACAGGGTGTATTTATTTCCTCAGCTTTCTTTTTGAGGGTGAACTGTTCCGCTTTGCTATTAGTTGAAATGTGACATCTGCCAAATTTCACCAATAGCATAGCTAGAATTAGATGCACACAGAAAGCACCGTGTTGTTGTTTTTCGTATTTTGTACCATTTGAGGTTACCTGAATTTTAAGTTCGAAGATTTTGACAGGCAGAGAATTGGAAATGAAATTATTGTCATTAACTTGCAGAAAACATAAAATTCAATGCATATACGGACTTTGAAAATATTAGTTAATACGTCAAGATTTGTACTTGCCTTTGAGTACAGGTGAATATTAGAATCTGAGGCTTTGGACTGTCCACACAAAATACAAATGGGACCAATTTTTCAAAAAGTATCCTCACATACTACACTACTTGAAAATTAACACTTACGCACTAATGAACTGATGAACGACGTAATTTTTGAATGAACTAACTAAAAAATAAGCTAAGCGAGATTTCGAATGAAAGTGAAGAAAAATGCCTAAACACAGAAAATAATTTTATATAAAATGAGGATGTCAAAAATAAAGTTTTAACATTAAGCGATGTTACAAACATTTTTGAACGGCACCATCTACCAGAGAGATTGAATCTCTGGTATAAGCAACAGGTGTCCCCTCGAAAATCTAAATAATATCGAATTAGTGCAAGCACCAGGGTTTTTAGACATCTTGATTAAATCAAATGGAACAACAGTTGGGAAATAGAGAATCACTAGTTGTAACGGTGTCACACTGTTCTCTTTTATGATATCAGCAGTAAGTTTTTGATATCATTATAATCCAAATAGGAATATTTTGTTTTGATAAACATTTCAAAATATGAATATTTTAATGAATCAATGTCAACTATATGGCCAATGATTTGCTTTTTTCAATTAATAAGAGTTTTTTCAAGAACGAAGCAGGTGCTGACGAAAAAATCTAGTTCAGTTATTAAATTATAGTTTTTATGGATTCAGATTTGGATTGAGTGCATTTATTAAATGTTCTGACCAGAGGTAGCAAGTAATGATTAATTATTTTTTGATCATGTGAAATAATAACCTTTTTTTATTGGCCAATCAAAATACATTAATACATATGAACTGAAATTATGGAGAATGCAGAAGCCATAAACGCGATTTATGAGAGAATAAATACATGGGTTCATATCAAATCAGCAAAATAGCTCTGATAAAATTCATAATGCAGAACCCAGGTCTTTTCAAGATTTGATAATTTATTATTCAGATAATATAACAATATTGCTACATTTGAGAAATACGAAACTTTGATGACTATATAGTCAGATAAAAATTAAAAAATTATCGATAAAATTTCTTTAATATTTAAAAAAGGTTAAAATATCATATCTTCTGGGCTGTATCCAGGAAAAAAAACAAGGTATACAGTAGGTTTTCCGACATTGACATTTTGAGCGGATACATTTTTTCTGAGCTTCGAGTCTTCCTAATTCTATTTTCAAATTTGCATAAGATCCAACACATCTCGTTTTTTTGTGATCTTTTAGAACATGTTCTTTTTCATCGGTATCTAAATACGGTCCTTGTTGGCGTTCGATTAATCGTAAAGCCAGTATTTCTTTGGATTTTGTAATGGATATTTTGTTGTGTTACCACTTTATAGAGTATGAATGCATTCACTAGTGCTGATCCAAACATCAGTTCGAAAGCCAACTTTGGATACCATTTGGTGCCCCTTTGTAAGCAATGTGGATAAGACTTACTTCAGCTGATCAGATAAATCAATGAAGGCTGTAGAATTATTATAATCAACTACAGTTTTGAGCTTTTCTGATTCCTTACCATTCTTTTTCGTTTTAGCAGTTTCAGCATCGTGGACTGTACTTAGCATCAGTACGTCACGTTTATCCTTCCATTTTAGAATGACTATGCCAGTCCCACTTTCTCGAGCAAAAACCTCATTCTTCTTCAGCTTTTTAGTTGTGTTGAATTTGCGATTTGATCTCAAACAAGATGACTCTTGCGCTGTAGAAATTCCGTTGAAGACACGCGGTCCGATAAACTGAATTGTACTCTTGGGATACCGTGTGTTAAATGTTGTGTCTCATATAAAAACTAAACAGTTTTGTTTTTTTATTTTATTTTTTCACAAAATATCATTACCACACGGAATATTTGATTGAAAACTACCGAAGAAAAGACTCATCCACCATGATATATTGATTTGTTTGAAAATTTTAACAAGGTGTTCATAAAATCAGGTCTGCGACTCAAAGATTTTTTTTAATAATTGCTGATGGGTGAGTCATCGACGGTAAAAAACATTTGAAATAGCTGAAAATCATTGAGTTAAATACATTTGAAGAAAAAAACTGATTTTATCGATCTTTTAAGCTTGTTCCAATACGACATTTCAAAGTCACAATGTACCAGATTCAATGGTATTAAAAAAAAACGGGGTTGGAAAATCAATCAAATTAGCTTTCAAACAGTATACCACTGGATCCCTAATGTGACGAACATCACCAACTGTTGTGCAATCACAATATTTTTTGAAAAAGTACTAATCCAATTATGATACTATTTAACATGCTTTTCGGCTAATTTTTTATATCAAACTGTTCTAAAGTTTAAAGGGAACATAATTAATCAATTTATTGTAGTTTGCCATTCTACTTGAGCAGATTTGCTTAATCATTTTTCTTTATTATTTAAAAGGTACTTACCAAAAAAATAAAATAAAAATACTTTACTATTCTCAAATATCCATCGGTCATTGCATTGTGGTTTAGTGTCTCACAGGTATAAGCACTTCTAGTTTTATCATGTTTTTTTGCAGGTATGAGATGTGGCTGAAAGGAGAAGACATTGGACCACATCCAGAAGAACCAGATAAGAAAGTGGCAGCACCATTGCCAATGCCACAAGACATTTTGTGCAACAAAAATAACCCCTCTTTGCCACAGAGCTATCTGGAGGTACCAAAGAAAGGTCCAAAAAAAGGAGGAAAAATGGGATATAATCAGTACGTTTCCTTTCCGTTAGATTTTTTTGGCTTGACTAAAGATATAGAGTATCAAAATATTTTATAATGTTTTCCCTTGAAACAGAAGAGGGTATCACATTATTTCAAAATATATTTATCAAGAGGTTATTTTTTTATCTCTAAAATAATTGTATTAAAACATACAAATAAGATTAACAAAAACTGGATGCAGGCTGATTGCAATTTGACTTTCATGATATTTAAAAGTCATTAATGTATTGGTCAAAAAATGAATTTTTGAATAATGTGAGGGAACAGAAAATAATAAATAAAAATTATCATTAAGAAAAAGAAAATTAAAGATATAGACCGATGAGGTAAGGCAGAAATTTTTAATTATGATCCATCTTTGGATTCTAGCATTAACTTTCCACTACATTTCTTAGAGTCTAATAATTATACTAATGTCTCACCGGTTTTTGATTCTTATGCAAATTTCATAAGATTTTCTTAGCTTTGAATTGAGTTTATGAACCTTTATTAACAATCTAGATGAAATATTTTTAAAATAATTGATGAATATAAAATGAGTGGGAAAACATGTGTCTTAGCCTCATTCCATTGTTTAATATGGTGGGAAATTTAAAATTGGAGTCATTCATGTGATGCAATGTGCTATCTTTAGAAGTGGTATAAGACAATGCCTACCTTTTCTTCTGATCCCAGGGAATCTACATTAAATCGAAAGTTTTTGAATATTAAGCTCCCAATCATCAGGACGGCTTGTGGTCTCTCTCAAACTCGTATCAAATATCTCGTAGTGTTAATACCCACCGGCAAGTACAAAAATATGGAAAGCATCAAATTATAGGTATTATAGTTTCCCAAAAATATATCATTGAGAATCCATCTGAACGTCAAAATATTTTCAAATATTGAATGATAGTTTATTCGCATTACACCAGTTTTTGACTACCAATATGTCCTCAGCGACATAGTGTCATCTGCGAACATAGTAAACTTTGATTTTGATGCTTTAATGTATAATAAAAATAAGAGTGGTCCAAGCACTGATCCTTGTGGGACCCCACACTTCACTAATTGAGACTTGGCTTTTTTTTGTTCAGCGAGACTATTTGGGTACGCCCTCATAGGCATGATTGGAACTATCTTAGTGTTACATCTCTGAAGCCATAAATTTCTAGTTTTGGAAGCAAAATCTTATGATCAACGCAGTCGAATGCTTTTGTAAGGTCGCAAAAGACTGCTGCAACTGTCTCACCATCGTTGATATTAATATATATATATATATATATATATATATATATATATATATATATATTCTCCAATAAAGCAAACATAGATCATTTGTGTTTTTTTCTGTTTGAAAACCGAACTGGTAGGTGCTTAGAGTGTGGTTATGAAGCAAAAATGAAAGTATTTTTTTTTACTAATTTTCAACTAACTTGGCTAGAGTTGGTGAAAGTGAAATTGGTCTTGAATTTGATACCATATCAGAGTCTCCTCCCTTAGGTTAAGGATTTATTATGGCTATTTTAAAACAGTTCGGGAAAATCCCACTTAAAAATGATTTATTGATTTCCTTTGCTAAAACAGTCATTGCATCATCAGGTAGATGGAGTAAGACATTAGCAGAGATCTCGTTTCATCCAGACGTGTGTTTATTTTTCAAATCTTTCAATATTCTTTCAATTCATCGGGACTAGTAGGTGATAGAAAATAGGAATATTTCACAGTTATATTCTTCAAGTAAGGTCCTCTTGTGCTCTAATATTCATAGAAATGGTTTCAGCAATAGAACAGTAATAATCGTTAATTTGATCTGCAAACAGAGTAGTATTTAAGGGTAGTTTACTATTTTTTCCTCTGAGATTATTAATAATAGCCCAGCTCTCTTTACACATATTGGTGGAACTTTCCATTCTTTTCCTAAAATATTGTTTGGCTGTTTTTAAGATATTTTTATAAATTTCCCTATAATTTGTGAAATATTACATAAAAGAGTATTTTATTATATATTGAAGGGAGCGCAAGTTTTTGTCAGATACTTTTATACCCTTGGTTATCCAGTTTTTAGTTTTTGTTTTAGTGAGACGGAATACATTATTGAAAGTATCACAAATATATATAGATACATTCGAACATGGTTCAAATGTAAAAAGCTGTCATATGAACTTGGCACTCGTCCTGTTGAAAAATTGCCTAAACTTTTATAGATTGAAAATTTATCTGAAAAATACAATTTTCATTAAACTCTTTGAAAATGTGCGAACAGATAGCAAGTAAGATGAAATAGTAAAATTGAGGAATGCAAATATTCAGTTGGAAAAGGAACAATATGCAATGGAGATCATAGGTTCCGGAGAAGACACAACAGTTCTGCAAATGATCTAGAATCTGACAAGTTGTTAAAACACTAAATATGAAATATTGCACTATTGCAGCAAGAAACATATGGAAATATATTAACCATATACTAGCAAGAAGGGAAATAAGCAATTTGTCAAATTGAAAATAGCAGATAGATGATACTTACTTTCATGTGTTTTTCAAAATATAAGTTTTGATCAATATGTATTCCAGAAATTTTTTGTTTTCTGCTAAAGTTATCATCTGTGTTAGGATCGTAAGAGTCTCAGGAACAGTGATGTGTGTCATTTTGGTTCTAAAGCAGATAGAGTTTGTTTTGTTGTTATTGAGTATTAGTTTATTCATGGTGAACCAGGGTTTTGCCTTTTCGAGAGTAATGTTTGCAATGTCTTGAAGATTGTTCAGTGACCATCCTACAGTTACTATGCTTGTGTCATCTGAAAAATTTACCAAACAAATGTTTTTATTACTTACAATGTCTTGTGCTAAATAATTTATATAAAACACAAATAATATGGGCCCCATTATGCTAGATTGATTTGTTTCAAAATATGAACAGGATTGATTTATTGAAAATATGAACAGGATGTTCTTAAAATCAGATGTGGAATCAATTGCGACTGAAAGATAAACTTTCTATCAATATCCAATTGAGAATGTTTCCCTTTTCAACATGAACAGGATGTTCATAAAATCAGATGTGGAACGATCTACGACTCAAAGATAAACTTTAAGTCACTATTATGCTGCCTATCGACAACAAACCTTACTTCGAGTAATATTTGACTCCTTGATATAACCACCCTATAATAAGCAGAATACCATATCTATTAAGCTCTTCGGCAATTTTATGGTCTAAACTATCAAATTATTTTGATAAGTCTAAAAAGATACCTATTGATATTTCTTTGTTTTCATACCCAGCTAATACTTTTTCTATAAAATCATGGCAGTTTCGATTGACTTTCCTCTCAAATAGCTATGTTGTGAGCGACTCGAAGAGTTTTTCAGTGTGGAAGAAACAAAAGTCTAGTGCACATTGCTAATTCATTTTCATTTTTAATTATTATGTGAATATTCAAATTAAGGAAAAAATCCGTAGAATGGCGCAGTCGTGTTTCATTTATTGTTATTGTTACCTTTACCCCTATTGAAAAAGTTATGTCCATCCATATTCAAATCTCAATTAATATCTGAAAGTAAATATTATAGAAACAGGAATCTATTTTTTTTTATTATTGAAACCTTCCTAGAGATAGAAATGGCAACTCATTCTTTCAGCTGAAAAACAGGCTTTATCAATTCACATAAAAAAATGGATTCAAGTCCACATAATGAATCACCATAAAATTCTGCTAAGGAATAGTAGGACTTCCCTAACAGAAGATACTTTATTTCTCTTTAAAGATGTAGTACCTGGCCGACCGAGCTTCGCTCTACGTGTTTTTAAAAATAAAATCGTGTTTTTCCGGAGATACTTATTTAGATAAACTTGAAATATTCCGATAATGTTATAACGCTATCTCATATAGGGGTCTTTCCTAAAAAAAACGCGATTTTACATAAAAAAACATTTATTTATAACATAACCTATCGGTATTCCAGACGTCGTAGTTGAATCTGGTGGATTTGCCTGTTCTATCCTAACCCACCATAAAAAATGTTTTTTGTGTAATATCGCGTTTTTTCAGGAAATATACCTTTATAGATAAAATTAAAAAGCAAAACCCTGTCTAAATTAAAAATGTCATCCAAATCAGAGCCGCTTCCGAGATAGCCAAAATATATATATATATATATATATATATATACATACACACACAAGAATTGCTTGTTTAAAGATATAAGATATATTGCTTGTTTTATTAGATCTAAGATAATAGAAAGGACCAGAAAACTTATATATAATATATAGAATGTACAGAAACATTTTGATCAATTCAATTACAGCAGTTCCCATTCGTTTTTAAAAATCAGCAAATTATGAAGCTACTAATATTGGCGTAAACGACTGAGCAGCCAATAGGCGTAATCGGGTTGATTGTGACATTAAACGGCAATATTTTTTAAACTACAAATGTCAGAACTAGAACACTTTGCAATGTCAAGATTTGAAAATATGAAGCTGTCAACTGTGGGATTGGTTGATCGGGTGATTTCGTCACAACATTTTGCAATGGAGCCAGAAAGAAGCCATTTGAATTTTGCCGACTTTAAATATTTTTTTTTGAGTTTAAAAAAAAAAATAAAAAAAATTACCAACAGAGTTTTCACAAGCAGTAAAATCCATTAAAAATATTTTGAAAATTTCGTGTCCTTGCTCATTGAATAGTCCAAATATATTATAATTACCTGTTTTTATTTGCATTCCGTTAGATGTTGAAGAATGAACAATTTCAAATACAAAATAAAAGACAAAAAACTATTTTGTAAAATTGTTTTATATGGACAGTATATTGAATTTTAGGAACATTTTTGGTTGTCTACTTCTTATTTAAAAAATGTAATCGCAAAGAGAAATATGTAGAAAGCTAAAAACTCTCCTAAAATATAAACATAATTTCTATAAAAAACAATTCAACAAAAATATTTCTGTATGATTTGTAGCATTTTCCGGAATTCATAAGTTTTGCAAAATCAGGAAAATTGTATACAGTGCGGCTTTTAATAGTCCCCCCCCCCCCGTTAATTTTTGAACGGTTCGACGTAGAACAAAGGAAAAAAAAATGTATTGAATGATATCACCGATACTACTTTTTGAAATAAAAGACATTGGGTTGCCAGATAGATGGCGCGGAGGGCATATTAACTTGAAAATTTCAAATAGCATGGGGGGGCAAGTGGCACATTTTTTAAAATTCTCTTTTCACCATCCATTTTTCGTTCAAACTTTTTTTCACATTTGACATGTCAAATATAAGTGCGGATCTGAATGGTACCGTTACCTCAATAACTTTTGAACGGTTTGATGTGAAACAATGAGACATGAAATAAACTGAATGGTATTACCGGTCCTACTGTTTTGGGAAGATACAATTCTGACATGCTGAGGGCATAGAGGGATTTGAATTTCAACTTTTGAACACTTCGACAAGAACAACGGGACCAAAACTATTTTGAATGATATCACCGCTACTACTCTTTGAAATAGAAGACATTGTGATTGCTCGATAGATGGCGCATCAACTTAAAAATTTCAAATTGCATAGGGGGTCAAGTGGCACAACGTTGAAAAGATAATTCAATTCTCTTTCCAATCATCTATTTTTTTTTAATTTTGTCTTTTTTTTTCACAATAATCATTTTAAATTTTGTTATACTTGACATTTTAAATGCATATTGTAAAAAAATGTATCAACGAAATTGAAAAAAAAACTAGATTGTGGAAAAGAGAATTGAGTTATCTTTTCAACAATGTGCCACTTGACCCCCCATGCTATTTGAAATTTTTAAGTTGAGTTTCCCCCCCGCGCCATTTATTGGGCAATCACAATGTTTTTCATTTCAAAAAGTAGTATCAGTGATATCATTCAATAAGTTTTTTTTTTTTCATTGTTCTACGTCGATCCGTTCAAAAGTTAACAGGGGGGGGGGCTATTTAAAGCCGCACTGTATAAAAATTTCAGTAATTTTGGTTACTTGACTTGTCTATATAATAACTTAGAGTACTTTCGACTTACTTGATGACAGATGGATGAACTTGTATGTTGAAATTGGTCGTTTGCTTGCTCATTTCAGAAAATCAATGTTTTGAAAAATGGTAGTGAATAGGAATCATATTTTGGTCAAATTAAAATCACTTTCTGAATGAAAAATTGTTTCTATAACTACTCGTTCCCCCTTTGAATCCACTGTTATACACACACACTCAATTAACATTCACATTTTAAACATATAAAAGTGTTATTTATGTTTGGAATTCTTTGCAGAGGTTTCAATATATCCGAATTCCCTGCTGCATTGCAACTGGAATTGATGGAAGAAGACAATATGCCCTTTGGATCAGAAGAGCTACCTCCAGATGAACAACAATTGGAAGTTCTAGAAGATATATGGCTCAAGGCTGGTGAAATAGGTAAAATGCTCATAACTTGATGTAATTAATATTATTGAGTCATATTGTTTTTTTTCTTCAGAAGCCGAAGATGCCAGCATCTGTGATGCTGGTTATAATGTGAAAAAAAGTCGGAAGTACTTTCAAAAGAAAAAACGTTCAAAAGAGAAACTAAAGAACAAAAAGAAATCAATTGACGATCCTGAATGGGCGCCGAAGAAGGAAGATGAAGGCATTACCAATGAACTGACTGGCTTGTATGCTCCTTGTGACCGGAAAGACAAAAAAGTGTGTGGAAAAATTGTGAAGCCTATTGAGGAACAGATGTACAAGGAAGAATTGGTCAAATCTTTGCTTGCTCAGGAAACTAGTCTAATTTTAAAACATAAGAAAAAACATAAGCACAAGGACAAAGATAAAAATAGTGATCATGAGCATAAGAAGCACAAAAAACGTAAGTTAATATTGATATATCATCACTGTTTCATTGATATTAAAAGAGCGACATCCGAGTGATTTTTATTCGAAGAAATAGCTGGAAAAATTGAATACCTACCGTTTATTAAAAGAAAAGTTATAACCTGGTCTAGTTTCTATCATATGAATTATATGAAATTATAAAGTTTTGTAGGGTGCCTTAGAGTCAACAAGTTATCGTTATTATTGTATTTTTTCTATAAAAATAGATGGAATTGATGTTCTATAGCACATACATTTAATGTTTTTTTTTTACATTAATGACATTGATAGCTTCTAAATTATCTTTTGAACACCTTACATCGCATCAACATGTAAATATAAAATTGCACAATCGGTAAACACAAACAGCTTGATTTTTTCTTGCTAATTCGTTCACGAAATGAACCCTCACCAACCATCAAAACAACCTAAACGACTAGAATATAGACTGTTCCTGCCATACAGTATCAACTATGTGAATACTGTTATTGTTACCTGCTCGCACTAAGCTAAAAGACTAAAATATTCCAATCAATTTCTAACAATTACAACTCCAAAAACCGAAATCAAGCTAATGTGATTAATATAACTTCTTAAAATGCGACTCGAAAGAAATCGATGAAATTGAGTTTATTATGAGTAGATGTTGTCTTCATGTATATTTTTGTGTTAATATTAGGCTGTGTGCTAGTTGGGTAGGCAGCATGCAGGAAGTATACTCTTGTAACACTTATTCCAATATTTCGACAAACTATTTATACATTTTCAGGAAAGATAATTTTTTAATTGGTTCAAATTAGACATTGAAAAAATCGAAAATATATTTATTGAAATGACATCCTAAAATCCATATAGAGTATTTATTGTAAGCTCATCATAAACCATAGTAGGTGGTAGAGAACAGTTTGGAATTTTAAGTAACGAATATATGACAGGCATCAATGATATTGAACAAATTCAACAACTACTGACAATCAATAAATCGTAATCCGGTAGGTAGTATAGAGTATTATAAGCATCTTCATAAACAATAGTAGGCGGTAGCGAACAGTTTGGAATTTTAAGTAACTAAGATATAACGGGCATCATTGATAACAAATTCGACAACTACTAACAATCGATAGTTATTTTGCGAGAGAAATTCAATTTCCATCGAGCAATGAGATTGAAGTAGCGCAGTAGTTGAAGTGGGGTCCTATTATTGATCATATTGAAAGTGTTTTTGCAAGTTTACTGTTATCAATAAGAAAGCCAATATATTTGAAGTCTGCAATAATTTCAATGGTTTCACTATATATATATACTAATGCTTATTGAGTTTGTATCATGTGAAGTTGTTATTATCATTGCTTTTGTTTCCATGTCATTGGATTTGAGTTTATAAGGTAACATTAATATTGTGCACACCTCTTTAATTGTCTACAATGTTTTATCACCAACTAATACCATCGCTATTGCAACGCAAAGAAATTTCTTTTGTAGAATTGTTCGATTGTTTGAGATAATTTTATTCCACTAATATATATATATATATATATATATTACAAAATACGGTAATTAGGAAAAAATGGACAAGCGATAGTCAACATTCATTTCAATCAAATGCAAATTTCATTCGCTAACATTATTTTTATGAAAAATAATATAGCAAGGAACCTGTAGTCTTTCAATAAGAACAAAGGAAATATAAAGCCAAGAGTGGTGACAGCTCGGCCGCTTTATACTTCCTTCTGCTTTATTGCCGGTACAATAAAAACTAAATTTTTACATTATGTAGATCATGAGTTCTGCGCCACTTGTCGGGTTATTTTTCAGAAAAATCATTCATATGAGTGTAATAAGCATTTGAAAAAGAGAGGGGTCGGTGGTAGGTAAAGGAGCGCTTTTCCATTCTTGAAAATTCCCCCAAAAGTCATTTTTTGGAAACATTTGTTGTTCCCCTGCTAGACGGATGTTAGAAAGGACAAGTGTGAGTTTATGTTATTAATGACTTCTAGGACTGTTCAAAAGTTAATTTAAATCTATTTGGAAATATACATTTAAATATAGAAAATTTCTAAATAATTACTTATGAAAAATATATTTGAAATTTTAATTGCAAAGCAAAGTAAAGAGCAACAAGGTGTACATTTGAGAAAAATTGTTGGCTTTCTACTTTTCCATTTTGTGTAAAAAATTAAATTAAAAAATTTTGAAAACTGTCTTGGATGTGGAAATTAGAAATAGTTGATTCAATCAGGTAAAAATTGGATTTTTGGAACTTTTGTTCATTCTTGAAAAAAGATCCCAAAAAACAAAATTTGATTGAGAAAAACACTTTTTTATATCTAAATGAATTGACTATTTGCGATTTGTACATCTGAGAGTGAATATCATTTTTCACACAAAATGGTGAAGTTGAATGTTAAAAATTAGCTCAAATCCAACATACTCTCAATGTTCTGATCTCATTTATAGTCGAAAATGGAAACTTTTCAATTGAATATTGAAAAAACTATTTTTTTCTTTATTTTTCCCTTTTGGGAAATTTCATTCAGTTGTGAATGATTCCCTTTCCAACTTGAATACCTCCCAAGAGGTTATTTTGAATGATGGAAGCTAATGACTAAAGTTTATCTTTCAGTCTTGTGATGATTCCACTTCTGATTTCATGAACACCTTGTTCATATTTTAAAACAATTCAGTCACTTCTAATTCGGTACATTTGCCAGACAAGCATAAATGTATCAGGACACATTGTATCTCATAAGAGTGGTTGTAAGCTTGAAAAACATTTGTGCTCGAGCTGAACATCATATTAAACCTAACCACTAATTTTAATAATTCAACAATTTTTGCAGTGGAACACAATTACTTGAAAAGGAATTTCCTTGAAATGGTTTACATAAACAATAAACCGAATTGTATGAATTAATGGACTGATATTACATATTGAAGTATCGTTTACAACTATGTTCTCAAATTAGATATTTTCTAATTATATTCTTTTTTCAAATCACCAACTATAATGTTAATAGTCAATATTTTGTGAGGACAAAACACATAGTTCAGCCATGACAGATGTCCCAGCAATTGATAAATGACTTGTTCTGAGTCATTATTTTACATGATAAATGAAATTCAAATAGATTGAAAAATACCCCAAAATAAAAATAAAATATTCAGGGAATTTTTTAGAATATTCTTTGGGGATTTGAAAGACACATAATTACTAAATTTTATCCAAAGCGAATCTTGGATAATGTTTATAATGGTTAAAAAGTTCCTACGTAGAGAACAGTACAAGATACATATATTCATTGATTGTGGTACTCTTATCAAAAATACCGATAGATGAAACAAACTAATAAACAAAAATGGCGATATTTTGTTAATTGTTATTTTCTGGTGTAGAGAGGGTAAAAATATTTCCATTTTTGGAATTATAATTGATAAAGTTATTATTTTCATTTATTGAAACCCTACTTATCTGTACATAAAAGTAATTTGGGCGAGGCCGTACTTGATTCTTCTAAAATTTTATTTGATATTTCCTTTGTTTTGCAATTTTTATATAGGATATTATTTTTAAAATCAACTATTTGACGTGCTCTACATCCTGTTGGAAAAAATGCCTCAACAATTTTCATTTACAGGGGGTATCCCCAAGAACCTGGCCATTTTTTTTTTCAAATGGTCCTCAATTCTGATTATGATCATTTTTTTATCGGTTCATTAGTTCAACAAATTACCCAGAAATCCCCTTAATCAAATATTTTTAGGAACAATTCTCAGACATGTCAAATTTTATATTCAGCGTAACATATGTTCATATAAAGAAAAAATCCGTATGTTCCCCCAGGGAGGCCACTATGTTTTTTTTAAAGGGAACAACCATATATCAAACATACTTCATTTAAAAGCTGTTTCAATTCTGAATTGAAGGTTTTTTATTAATTTTTTTTTAATAGGTGCATTAGTTTTTGAGATAATTGACTCGTAAAGTTTTCATTGAAAAACTTTAAAGTTCAGGATCTCGAAAATAAACTCGTAGTTAAAAGTTAGTTCAGAATTCAAAGTTAGTTCAGAATTCAAATGAAGTATCATTTGACTATGACCATTTAAAGAAATGTGTTGGAGCCCTTGGGGGAAAAGGCAGGGAGGTTTCTGACTGAGGATTTTTCCTAAAAAAATTTTTTTTGAAATCTTTGATAATCAAACTACTTACATTCATTTCTAATTATAATACTCACCACCAGGCAAAAATCGACAAGCAGATCCTGATATGGCAGAAACTTCTGAATATTCCAAACTAGAAGAAACACCCAATCCTGAGGTTAAACAAGAAATAGATGACATTATCCGTGCAGCCGCAGAGGAACATGAACAAAAGCTACTTAATGAATCTGGGAGATCAAACCAACCAGACATTTCCCCTCAATCAACACTCCCACCAGTTCCGAAACCCAACCTGAAGGCATACAGAAAACCAAAAGAAAAATCGAAATTATTAACAAATAACGTAGAAACTATAAAAACATCCAAAGGTATAATAACTGTTCTCGGGTCAACTCCAATCATGAGTAAGCCTAAAATAGAGCCTGCCAATTCAGCCCCATCAACTACAACTATTTCTTCTAACAAGTATGAGAGTGCTTTCTTGCAATTTCTGACTAATAGAGTTGAGAACCCCCCGGACAAAAATCCACAGGTTAAGGTTGCTGCAAAATCTACAAAACAGATAGATGGCTCAAATAAAACATTAATTAATAATGTTCCACCAAGTGTATCTGATACAATATCGTCGTTACCAAAAGATATACGAGTGTTGCCAAACCCCAAAACCTTTAAATACTGAATCTGTAAATTTATTCCTCCCAAACTGTTTCAAAAGTATGTACAATGCAACAAATTCCATTTTGGATATTAATAACGCCCTCTCAAACATTTTTTACCTGCACACAAAAGTCTTCGGAAATAGTTGATTCCATTATTAAACCTACATCTTTGTCACCTAATTCAAGCCAACTTGCCATTGTAACAGCTACTGATCCAACATCTGCTCATAGTTTGATGCAGTCTGAATCTCCTCTCAATACATCTACTACAACTTCTAATATTTCAAATAAAAATGTCATCGTACAGCAAATGCCAGAGCTTACCATTCCAGAGTTGCGGCATCCTTTTATGGTGCATGAGCAAATGCCCCAACTCAACCCCCCTTCACCAGTTGTCAATCAAACCACCCAAAATAACCAAATTAATTCGGATAAAATGCCTGGATTATTGAATGTCTATTCGGTGAGCATGGAGAAGACAAACCCACCTGCACTGCAAAAAATAGGGCAACCAGCCTTGGCTGATCCCTCGCCACCAAAGAAGTATAAACCTAATCTCATTTGGAATAACCACAAGTATTATACAAACTACCAATGTGTTGAAACTTTTTACACTAATCGAGACAGATTTTATCCAATGAGTCAGACACCTATATCATTAGATGATAAAGATAAAAAGGTTATTGTTGAACTTATGCCTGTTGATACAAGTAAAATATCATTAGAAAGTGACAATTTGCAAAATTTTTATGATGGACTAGAAAACAGATTGGGAATTGGAAACAAAGAATGTAATGTCATAACTGACAAACATAACAGTTCATCTAGCTCTTCAGAGTCGTCATCATCATCAGATTCTTCATGTAGCGACTGTGAGAGTATGTATGACGTGCAAAGTGAACCTGCTAAAATGACTTATAGTGAAACTTCAAGTTATAGTTCAAATACGGATGGGAGTGAATATTCCTCTGATGACAATGACAGAGGAAAAATATGTTATAATAAAAATGTTATTGTTTCCGAGTCAAAGTTCGAGCAACACTTTCAA
This sequence comes from Gonioctena quinquepunctata, assembly GCA_018342105.1. Lineage (NCBI taxonomy): Eukaryota > Metazoa > Arthropoda > Insecta > Coleoptera > Chrysomelidae > Gonioctena > Gonioctena quinquepunctata. Next base: position 160,820 of record JAFIRS010001870.1, on the reverse strand, counting down.
GAGACCAAAAATACTTTTACTAAAGATACATTGTTGGACAGTAACGCTAATATTACAGAGGAAGATGTGAAAGAAAATATAAAAGCTCAAATGAATAGACAGCCAAACGGTACTATGTACCAATTACCAACCATCAAAAGTAGAAATCTCACAAAGAATCCGTCTATAATAAAAACTCCACCGAAAGTTTACAATAAGGTAAATAAGAATTATACTAGAAAACTTGTAACAAAACAATTAAGGGCTGTGGAACCTAGACCTTACCTATCAGAAATATTTCTTGGAGCGAGAAAAAAGGGCCGATCTAAGAAAAATTTACAGCAGCAAATCTCAATTATCAAAAATATGCTGAACAATATTAAGAATTCTAAGAATTGCTATAACCACACCTTTTCTCATGTTTCCCAATCAACTGATTCTGATACTTCACTGAGCAAGTACTTATCTTATAAAAAAGCTATCTTGACCCCTTCAGAATGTTGCGTTGAAATGGTCGATGTATTGATCAACTTCAGCAAAGATATTCAAGAGTATTTGAAATCAGGTTTAACCTTATTCAACGTTAATTCTATTCCTATAGCCCAAGCTAATCATCTTCCCACATCCCATGGCAGAGATACACATGGTAACAAATCAGAATGGAAAACAGATAGAAAAGCTGAACAAGAGGTAAGTTGATATTGGTAGTAAATTAATTTGCAATTGCTCCATTACTCAAATAAATAATAGTTTAAAAAAACTAAAAACACGCTTTTATAGAAAACCAGACTTAAAAAATAAGAAAACATTTTATTTTAAAAAAAAGCGTGGGGTGCATGGTATCGCCTCGGCAAACAATTACCTGTGATCTGAGACATTTCTTACTTTACTGCCCTAGGTATGTAATGTACTATATAATTATTGATACCATGCACCCACGCTTTTTTTTAAATATTTTTTTTTTCTTATTTTCTATTTTTTTAGTCTGGTTTTCTATAAAAGCGTGTTTTTTAGTTTTTTTATTATTTATTTCCTACTTTTTAGTGTGGTTTATTTATAAAAGCGTGTTTTTTTAGTTTTTTTTAAACTATTATTTTTATTATTTTTTTGCAAATAAAAAAAAATGGAATAATCTTATCAAATTAGGTAATCATAATCTCCGACCCCAAAAACCCCACATCCAATAGCCATCTTATTTTTCAATTTTTACAAAAGAATCATAATATTCGACCCCAAAAACCCCACATACCAATTTTGAATAGAATCAGACCATAATCACAAAACTCGTCCACCATTTTGGAGCCGCCATCTTGGATTTTTCAATTTTTACAAAAGAATCATAATATTCGACCCCAAAAACCCCCACATACCAATTTTGAATAGAATCAGACCATAATCACAAAACTCGTTCACCATTTTGGAGCCGCCATCTTGAATTTTTCAATTTTGACGAAAGAATCATAATATTCGACCCCAAAAACCCCCACATACCAATTTTGAATAGAATCAGACCATAATCACAAAACTCGTACGCCATATTGGAGCCGCCATTTTGTTTGTTTTTTTTTTCACACAAAATTTATTAATGCATTGTCACCGGAATTATGTACACCTGCCAAATTTCAAATCATTCGGACGTCTGGAAATGGGTCAAAATCGCGCCCAAAGGAATCGGTTACAAACATACAAGTGAAGCTAATATAAAGTGTGTAAAAAGAGTCTAAAGAACACTTCGAGATCTTCTACATAATACATTTTTTGTTATAGAAATCTTGGGGATATTTTGTAAGTTTTTGGCTTTCTACTTCTCCATTTCTTGTGAATAATGAAAATATATGTAAGAATTGAAAACTTTTAGATTGTCAGACAAGTATTTTGGAGTAAACATTGTGATTGGCTATTTTTTCATGTAAATGGAACTGATGAAATTTTCTGTTTAAATTGCCTCCAAAGTGATCACTTCTGTTTCCGTTTGTGTCCAACTGTAGGTTTTTAAACGACGAAACCAAAAAGGAGGAGGTTCTCTAGTCGACGCGTATATTTTTTTTTATGTATGATCACGCATAACTTTTTACTGAGACGTCCGATTCCGATAATTCTTTTTTCAGTGGATAGGGAGTACTTCGAAGTTGGGTCCCATTTGAATTTTAAAGATGAAATCCAACCCTAAGGGTAGCAAAATAAAGGATATTGATCACTCATCCTCTGAATTCTGGTCCGTTAACCGATTCTATCAGGCATAACTTTGTACTGGGTTCTTCGATTTGGATGATTCTTTTTTAATAGATAGGGTATACCTCATAGACAAATTAAAAATAAAGAGACTGTTTGAAACATTGGCGATCTTGACCACCAAGTTTTTGGTACGGCCAGTCACGCATGGAGGCGCTGCCCACAATCAACTGACGAGTCTGACGACATGATAATTTTCCAATTTCGACATTTGTCAGAAAATGACAAACCACGTAATAATTTCAGAATAATTCTACTGTTAATTGTCATCGAAAAATTAATTATAGAAATTACACCATGGACTTGAATTATATGAACCCAACGTCGAAAATGGAATGTTTTGTTATTCGAGTTGACGCTGAAATTCCTCGAAATATTCTTTCACAATGTAAAATATAAGCTGCTTTTCACAAACTGATACTTATTTCCATCCATCAGTTGCAGACATTTTTTCACAAACTGGTACTTATTTCCATCCATCAGTTTTCATTTCCTATCACCATTTGAGGAAGTACGAAGTACATGGTCTCCTTTGTGCTAATAAATTAACAAAATTATTGAAGGTTTGTTGTAAATGTAATTTGTTTTTATTTTGGTTGATTTGATGATAAGCAACTGAAGAATATTTTTAATTTTGTTGTTTTTCGGAGTTTTATTATTGTTTTGTCTGTAGTTGTACCTTGTCCTAGATACAATAAAATGTGTTTTTATAGTATTCAACTTATTATATAAGATGTTTAATTTTGTTCTTGATATCATGAAATAAAGATTTACTTTGAAACTTTATGTTAACCACGAACGAACTAACAGATTCTACGAATCGATTACTGTATATATTTTATTAGTGATCGATTTGCCATTCCTGTATTTCATATGATACAACCATTCATATGGAATTCAAGAATGGCAAATCGATCACTTATAAAATATGTACCATATCAATCATATAAAAGTAACACATTTGAAAAACTCGCCTTATCTCAATCGGCTTTACCAACTGTACTTAGTTCGGCCAGTTGCGAGATATGTCGCCACTGTCTAAACGTGGTGCCAACTTTTACTGCAGGTTTGACAACTCTCTTTATTTTTAGTTTCTCTATAGTATACCTCATACTTGTATTTCGAATGAAATTATCCACCCTTACGGGTAGAAAAATGGGGATAATTGATATTTTACTTGTGAACATTGGCACACACATATGTAGTTGACAATGACAGATCGCTACTGTCATTATTCCACATCCGTCACAATAATTATATTCTATGAGAGGATGGAATGATATACAAAGTAATGAAATAAACTAACCAGAATAACAAAAATAATTTATATTACAACAAATAGTAAAAATAGATAATCATATTATTTAACTGGTAATAGTTGAAGTAAGGTGGGTAAGTAAGTATTTTGGAAGTAATCAAAACACAAGTAGGTAGTAATTAGTAGATTTTAGCCACAAAAAATTGAAAAATAAAAATTAAACCGACTAAATACGGAACTGAAAAGTAAAAAATAACATAAACCTTCTTAGGCCCGATTTCACCACAAGACAGATAAACGACGTTTTACTAAACTCCGTTCTTACTAAACTCAGATTTTAATCTTGATAAACCTCGATCCAGTTTCACCGACACAAACAGACGAAAGCTAAACCGAGTTTTTTGAAACTTAGTTTATTAGTAGTTTATTATTATATTTACTTTATTTCATAATATCTATTTACTATTTTATTTATACATTCATTAGTTGAAACTTCTTTTACCAAATTTATATACTTATGTGCTTCAAAATATGTAAAAAAAAATTATCATTGCATATTATAGTGTTATACTACTTAGTTTTAAGTTTAATATCACATACAAGCGATAGTATTATACTAAAGCTTCGTGATTTTCTTCCTGTTTATTCACTTACAATAAATATATATCTGTACTTCAATTATTGTAAAATTTGAACTTTCGTGAATAAACATTATTATTATTATTATTAAGGACAGTCAAAAGCTGGCAACATAGTAAAATATGTACGTTTCTGTCATTTTTGCATTGATTTCGTTATTCTGTAGAGGAGCCAAAGCCAAGTGACAATATAACCTAAACATTGAAAACCGATAACTTTCGTGTTTGGCTCATGTTTTGTGATATTTTTGTGGGTGTTCGGTGTTCAAAGTTTAGTTTTTGAAGAAACTTGATAAAAGTGACAATATCTTCTACATTGAATTTCAAGTTGGCATGTGAAAATATAATTCATCAAATAAATTCCTTCTTTGGACTTCATTCGGTACCCAGCTTATTTTATTACTATTATTATTTATTTTAGAATTATTAGATTATCTGTATTTTTAATGATTATGTGACTGTTTGTTTGTAAATTAGATTTATCTATTTCAATAAATTACTACTACTACTAATAAATTGGTACAACATATTTCCTTTACCAGAGTGAAAATGTCTGGAACAAACTCTACCATATTTCGTTAAGTTATCAGACCAGTCTTTTCGTTTGATGGCATGTATCTAGGCTGCTTGCTTTCTCTGGGAGATTTCACAATGTTTTCTATTCCTTACAACAGCAGATGGAATTCTGATAACAGGGTCAAAAATACAAACATGTACAATTTACCTGAAAAATCGTATTCGGCCGTCTTTGATGCATTTTTATTGCATTTCACAACAGAACAATATGAAGGCATGATCATCTACGAATTAAACAATAACACATGTAATCCAACTACTGAATTCTTTTTGGAATAGGTAAAAATGTTCAATTCTCCAACATAAACAAATCGGAAAAGTAAGGTTGTTTTACCTCCAATGTCAACCATCTGTCAAACGTGCACGAAACCAATGAACTAAACGTCATTTAACTTCGTAACTGGCCAAATTCAGCCCGTTTTAAGTGGAAACGCCTTTTAGAACTAAACACGGTTTATAGTTCCTGGTGAAATCCAATATGACGTGTAGAAAGCTTAATCTAAGTTTAATTTGAACAAAACTCGTTTAAAGAGGTTGGTGAAATCGGGCCTTAGTCTCAATAACTAGGCTCCCAAACTAATGTAAGTAACTAATTTTGAGTCGGCGCCAAACAAATAATCAACGAAGATCATTAAATTACTTCAAAAAAGTTATCAGAATGTCACCAAACAACTCGATGCCATCATTTTACGCCTTACCTAATTTTGCTTGTTTGTTTAGTGCTGACTCAAAATTAGTTACTTACATTAGTTTAGGAGCCTAGTTATAGAGACTAAGAAGGTTTATTTTATTTTTTACTTTTCAGTTCCGTATTTCGTCGGTTTAATTTTTTGTTAAAAAGTTTTTATCCTAAGTGTAAAAACAAAAGACTGAAAGAATAACTGATATGTTGACTGAATGGTAGACCTATTGTGCTTTCTGTTTGCTCACATCAGTCTTTTGAAGCTTGTCCCAGTACACAATGTGTACAATGTACTGAAATATTTATTGATCAATTTGCTTACAAGTTACAATATTGTATATAATGTGAAATGGTGAATATAAGTTTAATAAAAATAAGTTCAAAAACTAAAACCTAACTACTGAAAAATCACACTCTAAAAATTATGAAACAAGAAAATATTCTCATCTGAAATTGTTATGTACAAACTATTCAATATTTATCGTCTATTAAATAAACAACTTACACGTAATATATTTTAATGTATTTAATACATATTCATAGTGATGTTCAGAGGATAGCCGTGGTCATATGCCACTTTGCCCTAAAGCTTATGATCGCTTACTACTGTTAGATTGTATTGTTTTGTTAGGGTAGGTGGCATATGACCACGGCTATTCTCTGAACATCACTATGAATATGTATGAAATACATTACATGTAAGTTGTTTATTTAATAGACGATAAATATTGAATAGTTTGTACATAACAATTTCAGATGAGAATATTTTCTTGTTTCATAATTTTTAGAGTGTGATTTTTCAGTAGTCGGGTTTGAACTTTTACTTTTTATTTAAATTATTTTGGGATTATAATTTCGTGATAAAGTATTTGCCGAGCCGCTTAACATTTTTTTTTGTTTAGGTTTTATTGATTTACTATTACCTAGGTAATATACCGCGTGGAGGTAGGTTTGGAGATAAAATATGTTTGGCTCATATCCAAGGCGTGATTTTAGAAATTATTCCCAATTATCGGGTGCATGTAAGCAAAGCCACGGGCAACAGCTAACAATATACAGGGTGTAACATAAGTACGTTGAAATATTCAAGTGACATATTCCTGAGACAATTTTAAGAAAAAAAGTCTATATAAACTTTTGTCCGGAAATGCTTTGTTTCGGAGATACAGTGTGTTGAAATTGAATTTTTTTGTTTGCTTTTTGAAAATAACTTGCAAAAAATAAGTTATTTGCATGAAATTTGGTACCCGGGGTTTTTTTGACGTGGGAAATCATAATTTCGTATTAATTTTCATGTAACATCTAGAGGGCGCTGTGTACGCTGTCATTATTTATTTCAAATTGCCCTAACAATTTTGTCAGTAAACTTTTGGTACTTTTCATGAAAAAACCTGATTCCCACACCTTTTCCAAGTAAAAAAGGTACACTTCCTCAACAACTCTGGAGGTGATCGTTTTCGAGATATTTACATTTTAGGGCGCTAAGTGAAGTTGCTGAGAACATTACAAAAACTAAGTATGTGGTAGGTCTCGTCAAAATAAACTACTGTTTTCCTATGAAATGTTTATCGAAAAATGATTTGTTTTCGAGATACAGATTGTTGAAATTTTTCAAAACATGGTTGGTTTTTGTCATAAGTTATTTGCAACTGCAGTTATTTTCATCAAACTTTAAACACAGACTTCTTTCAAACTGAGCATTATCAAACTGCTTAATCGATCCAATTTAAAAAAAATTGTCAGGTTTAATTATTCAATTAGAAAGTGCTACATTTTGGAGTTTGTAAAAAAACAATTTGGATAAGTACTATGTTATTTATTAGGCAATTAAACATATAAAAATTGAACGAAACAACTATTACAACAACTGTTCAAAGTGACGACCCCCAACAGTAATACAAGCTTCTGCTCTCCTCATCAAAGAATTCCGCACCCGTTGAAAAATGCCGGGAGTGTTTCTTATCGTTTCTCAGCAAGCTATGATGCGATCCCTTAACATTTACTCATTTTCAATGGGGCTAGCATAAACTAGTTATTTTAGGTGTCCCCAAAAGAAAAAATCGACGGGATTGAGGTCCGGTGACCTCGGGGGCCAATGCTGAGTGCCTCCTCTTCCTATCCATCGTTGGGGATATGCTACGTCTAAGAAATTTCTTGCTATCAGACTAAAATGAGCAGGGGCTCCATCGTGCCTAAACCAAGAGTGATTTCGGAGACCAATGGGAACATCTTCCATAAGCTGGGGAAGCTCTTGTTCCAACAAATTTTGGTAAGCATCTCCATTCAAACGTGAGGGGAGAAAATAGGGCCCAATTAAATAATCCCCAATTATGCCTTACATTAAAAGAGAATCTGTCTTGGAAATGAGTTTGCGTTATCGCATGTGGGTTATCTTCCGCCCATATGTGGTTGTTATGGAAGTTCATGATACCATTTCTTGAAAAATTAGCTTCATCTGTGTAGAGGATTTTCGATAAAATTTGGGGATGTTGTTCGACTTTTCTTTGAAGCCATTGAGCAAATTCGATACGTGGTTGAAAATCACGTAGCGTAAGTGCCTGGACACGCTAAATATGATAAGGATATAATTGCTGTTACTTTAAAATTCTGTAAACTGTCATGTGACTTACATTTAAAGTTTGACTAATTTTTCTTGTACTTGTCTCTGGATGTTCACTAATTTCTTCAAGAACCGTCTCCTCCAATTCCACGCTTGTAGTCCGCGGTTGTCCTACTGCAGAATTTCTTTCGAAGCTTCCAGATTCGGAAAGTCGCTGGAAAAGATTCGCAAATGTCGCTGCACAAGGAGTGAGGCGTTGGGGATACCTTTCCTGATAGATGAGTCTGGCCTCGGTTGAATTTCTGTCAGCCAAGCCGTATGCAAAAACCATATCAGCCATTTCAACATTCGTAAAGTCGGGAATGGTACCAAAAAATCACTTTATAAACTCCGAACTGTGAATTTGTCAATGAATAGTTGAAAATGTGACAGCAAAGTTCTATTTTTATAAACGAACGTTCATAGCCTACTCGATTTAATTAACTTAATTTGCATGCGGAGAGTGACAAAAATTATTGAAATCAAATTTGGCTATACTGATTAAGCAGTTTGATAATGCTCAGTTTAGAAGAAGTCTGTCTGGGTATACTGCGTATAAAGTTTGATGAAAATAACTAAAGTTGCAAAAAACTTATGATAAAAACCACCCATGTTTTGAATTAAAACAAATCTTTTTCGTAAAAAACTTTCTAGGAAAAAAGATTTTTTTGGAACCTCCATCTTTTTTTGTAAAGTTTTCAGCAATTTCTATCTTGAAAACAAATCATTTTTCTAACATGCATCGATATAGAAAATTGAAAATATCTCGAAAACGATCACCTCCATCGTTATTGAGGAAGTGTACCTTTTTTACTTGGAAAAGGTGTGGGAATAAGGTTTTTCATGAAAAGTACCAAAAAGTTTACTGTCAAAAATTTTAGGGCAATTTGAAATAAATAATGACAGCGTACGCAGCCCCTCTAGATGTTACATGAAAATGAATACGAAATTATGATTTCCCACGTCAAAAAAACCCCGGGTACCAAATTTCGTGCAAATAACTTATTTTTTGCAAAAGTTATTTTAAAAAAACGAACAAAAAAATTCAATTTCAACACCCTGTATCTCCGAAACAAAGCATTTCCGGACACAAGTTTATATAGACTTTTTTTCTTAAAATTGTCTCAGGAATACGTCACTTGAATATTTTAACGTACTTATGTTACACCCTGTATATATTTTTGAAATGTGCTAATTAAGCCCTTTCATTTGATACCCAACACGGCATCATTAAATATTTTTTTTCTAGTTCATGACTTTATGTCCTCTAGAGGGCGCCATATTCAATTTAATGTGATGTCACATAGCCTATAACCAGCGGACAATCAAGACGCTTCCAACGATACCTCATTTGTCAAATTATAAGTAGTTTAGAAGTTATGTTGGGTAAAAATAGAATAATATGTATAATCAGAAAGTTATTAACTGGTATAGGATTATAAATTTTTCAATAATGTTTAAATAATAAAACATAAAATTATCAACTTTTTTTAAATGATAATAATAAAATAACAATATTCAGACAGTTATTGGTATGAGGTTGAATAAAATGAATGAATGAACAAAGTACAATAGAAATCAATATCTTAAAATGTGTGAATTCAGTAATTTATTTGAGATAAAATGTATTCTTTCACCATAATTTTGAATTAAAATGTTTATACAATTTTTCACATCATCAGGTAATTTTGAGATTGCTTCATACATAAATTATTTCTGAGCAAGTGTAGAGTTTATAGTTTTCCTGGTGGAACCAGTTATTTTGTCTAGTGTGGTGAATATGAATTTAAGAATTCCTTGTTAAGATGGGCGTTTAATGTAGTGTATTTTTATTTCAAGTTGCATCGAGAAACGGTTACACTTTGAGAACTCAAATTTAGTAGGTAAACTCAGTAAGGATTAGAGTACTAATTGAAAATATTGAGATTGAATTCTTTTCGAAAATTGTCATTTTTTTGTAAGAATTCAAACAGTGAATTATGGCATCCAAAGATTATTCATTGATTTCATAAAAATCGGTTCATTCCCAATGATTGATTTTCAAAACATTCACTAGAAGAATTTCAAAATCCAATAACGATTTCTCTGGCCATGGAATAATATATTCTGCCGTAAAATACGTAACAAGGATTTCCTTATTTCAGCTTCACGGGACAACCCAACTGGCATGTTGCCAAGCCCGCCAATATAATTACGAATCTCTAGGTTAATTTTTTTAACCTTTGTCAGACCTCATAATAATGGATGGTTTATTTTCAAAGACGGTTATATCGGAATAACTATTTCACAAATAATTTCTTCCTGATTAATTTCCAAACCAAATGATAATTGATACTTCAAGACAGCTTTTACATGGAGTACGTAACTTTATCGGCAACAGTGCCCGCTGGCCAGTTCGCCGGCTATTGTCTCGTAGTAGAAATTAGTTTCGACTATAATTACTCATTTGCACGGTTGGAGACTTAAATATTCATTATAATGATTGGTGGCTCCTCTATCGGATTAGTTTAACAAGCCATATTTGTTGCCAACCTTGATATAAATTAGATTTCAGCTTCTTGTTGATAATATAGGAAATTTTGGGAGTGTTAATTGTGTTGTGTTCTTTATTCATTTAATTACGGGATAACCCAATTCACAAAAATAAACATAAAATGTACACCGAAAGTACTACTAAAACACACTATAAGCGCCAAGGCAATGAGACAGCCTTCGTCCATGTTACTAGACTAGACTACTACAAAATGTGAATCGTACTGAACACAGAGGGCAACTGAAACTAAACGTAGAAATGAAAGCCAACTACTTCTGGACTGAAATGAAACTGATATGAAACCTTAAACTGATTATGTATGACACTCAATGTTGCATGAAATTGCAATGATCCAATCAGTGATGCATTTTTGGCTCGGGTACTGAGGCTAATTTGCCTGGTATTATCCGATGAGGTGGAAAATACACCCCTTTTCCCTAACATTCACATTAAATATTTTCACCTGACAAACCTTTGCCACTATTTTTAATCGAATTTGTCAAGTGCTGTATTTTTCATTTGAATTTAACGCCAAAAAATTTGTTGGTAAATTCTTTTGGCAACATTGTTGGGAAATATTGCAGAGAGGGGTCACAAAATGTTGGGCTTCCTCGGGGAAGTTCCGGTTAGTGAATAAGAGGCGTCATATTTTGTTTAGTAGTTTGTAAAAAAAGACCGGAGAAGACAGTAAAAAAAGATTAGAAGTGTTTTATTTAAAAATTGAGGAGTTTATTACAAAAGTTGGAATGCCAGAAATATACAACTCCCTACAATGCCATTTATAGAGGAGGGATAACTATTTGAAAAATTAAGACAATATTCCTTTATCAAATTTGTCATGCTCTAACGAAAATCATGATGAATTTCACAGCGGACTGAAGTCGGATATAGTTTTTTTTATATCAAAGGCGTTCTCTGCTGGCTCATTCTGTACTTGATAACTGTGGATCGATATTGAGAATTGCATCTGTTGCTTGTCAGAATGACACTGAAATTACAATGACTCTTTTTCTTAGAAGTACTGATTGTTGAAATCCTGGGGTGGATTCTTTGGAGAATATTCTCAAATTGAGCTACTAGGTGGACATCTTCCATAGTATTTCCAACATCCATTTTATTATAGTTTCAGCTAAAGTGGATCAAGTTGTATGGGCAAGACATAAAAATGGAAGATATTATGAAGCAAAAGTTGAGGACATTAAAATCGAATCGCGATTGTGTGTATTTTTCCCTGTGGACCAGAGTTTTTCAAAGGATATAAGACTGAGTGATATTGTTGATTGGGAAAAGATTAATACACCAATGATTGGACATAGGCTGCAAATTCGATGGATTGATGGAAAAGTGTATGATGCAGATTATATTGGAAAAAGAGAGACTCTGACTTATACGGTAAGGTGGATATTATTTGAATTTATTAGAATTTCCGAAAATAAAAAAACTATAATTTTTTTTTTTTCGTGATATACCGGGTGTCCCAGTATACCTGTTCCAATGGATTATCTCAGCCATTTCGAAAGTTAAAAATTTGAAAATTTCATGATATTCAATTAGTTCAAGGAACCTTCAACTGAGAAAAACAAAAATTGAAAGTCACTTCCGGTTTGATCGGAAGTGACTTTTTCATTTCAAATAGTACCCTGCATATTTTTTGCAATTTTTTATTTCTACTCAAAATTATCTTTCCCACGATGTTTTTTTCTTATTATGACACTTTTGAAAATTATGTACCATGATGTTTGTATCATTTTTTCTTTTAAAGACAGTACGCTTTCTATGAAATGATCCACTTGTTGCCAATTTCGAAGCCAAGCGTGTGAAATACATGGCGCTTGGCATTCGTCTATCGGGTATTTCTCTCTATATGCACGTAGGGCAGCCCGACGATTATTTTCGTATTTTCCATAAATCCGTATCATATCCAATTTCTCTTGATTAGTGAAGTTTTCATTTGAGAATCATTAATTCTTCCAGTTCTACTACAATTCTAATAATTTGAAATTTGACGTTCTCTTCATCATCTCGAATGCATGTCATGTCAAGTCAAAATCAAGATTACACAAAATATCGTAGCCTACTGCAAATCTTTCAATTTGAAATTTCAATTGACGTTTTCTCTATCAAATCAAATGTAAAATACAAAGTGTGATACATCGTTGGAAAGATAATTTTGAGTAGAAATAAAAAATTGCAAAAAATATACAGGGTGCTATTTGAAATAAAAAAGTCAGTCACTTCCGGTCAAACCAGAAGTGACTTTCAATTTTTGTTTTTCTCAGTTGAAGGTTCCTTGAACGAATTGGAAATCATGAAATTTTAAAATTTTTATCTTTCGAAATGGCTGAGATAATCCATTGGAACAGGTATACTGGGACACCCGGTATAACAAAAAAAATCTGAAAAACAAAATTTTCATGTTGAAAAGGGAAACATTCTCAATTGAATATTGGATAGAAAGATTTTTCTGTGAATTGAAAAATCCACAATCAAAATTAAGTTATTTTTTGTGAATGTCTAACAGAAAACAACTACTTCCCCGGCTGAAGCCACGCTGGACATTGAACTACATCTGATAGATATTCTGAAAGGACCCTAACCCAAAAGAAAAAAATTGAAATTGAAAATTTGCATTTTCATTAGATAGTTACTTGATTTTCTATTCCAGTCTTGATTAAGAACTCATATAGATGAGATTGCTTCTAGAAAATGTGTTTCCCATTTCTTCCGGTCTTCTTGATGATCGTGGAAGCATGAAATAGATTTTCGTCGACAAAAATGTATTGAAGACCTAGTGAATGTGACTCCTCTCTTGCGTCATTGTTACACATTATTTCTGGTAAGTACTCTTTTTTGGAAAACATTCTTCTTTGCCTCATTCATCTATATGAGTTCTTAATCAAGACTGGAATAGAAAATAAATTAACTATCTGAATGAAAATGCAAATTTTCAATTTCAGATTTTTTCTTTTGCATCAGGGTCCTTTCAGAATATCTATCAGATGTAGTTCAATGTCCAGCGTGGCTTTAGCCGGGGAAGTAGTTGTTTTCTGTTAGACATTCACAAAAAATAACTTCACTTTCATTATGGATTCTTCAATTCACATAAAAATCTTTCTATTCAATTGAGAATGTTTCCGTTTTCAACATGAATACCCCACAAGAGGTTATCTTGAACGATGGAAGATGTCGCAGATGATTCCACATCTGATTTTATGAACATCCTGTTAATATTTTCAAACATCAAAATTTTCATGTTCATGCAAATGTTCAATTGATGTTTTTTTTGTCGAGTTTTGATTGAGAAATCACATAGATGAATGAGTCAATGAAGAATATTTTTCAAAGGAGATGCCCACTAGAAGTCACTCACAATATTGATGCGAGAATGGCATTGTATTCATTAGGACTTCAAAAGCTTTTTGTTGACAAAAATCTATTTCACTCTTCTACAGTCATGTGAAACAATTGGGTAATTTTTTTTCGGAAGTAATTTTACTTTGCAATTATGGGTAATATCTGAAACATGATCCATACATGGAGAAAGGAAACAATGGACTGTCTGGATAAAAATGCAAAGTTAGGGTTCACACAATATCTATCAGATATAATTCAGCCTCGCATAGTGCGTGGAAAGTAGTTGTTTTCTGTTAGATTTCACAATAACCACTTAATTTTTTCATTATGGTTTTTTCCATATCCGGAAAATCTTATTTTTTTATACAAATTATATTTACTGAATACTCTGTCGGCCTTTTAAATTGCGAAAAAAAACATCCATTGAAAATTAACTAGCTAAGGGTTCTCTAGTAACAAATATGCTTTTACATTTAATTTTTTTTTCTAAATAAATATCATATGTTTTAAAAGTTTTTTGCATATTCAAAAGTTCATAATCCAATGTCACACACAGTACATTGAATTAATATGAAATAATTAATTTTCTCTAAAAATGTCCATTGTTAACTTCATCAACATTTTCTGTTTCTTATCAGTCTAGAATATCAACAATTTCCTCATTATTGTCAAATATATTGCATTTTTGCAAAGTAAATTCCCAGCTTCAAATGCATTTTTACATTCAAACCTAAATGAACATATTTTCATAGAATGTAATTCATCTCATTTGTTTATATTTGTAAAGGGAAAAACTGATTTGTTTGAAAATATGAATAGGATGTTCATAAAATCAGATGTGGAATCATCTGCAACTTGAAGATAAACTTTTAGTCACTATCTTTCATCATTCAAGATAACCTCTTGGAAGGTATTCATACTGAAAAGGGTAACATTCCCAACTGAAAAGAAATATTGTTCTGAACATTTAAAAATCTAACAGAAAACAACTACTTCCCCACCTACAGCTACACTGGACATTGAACTACATCTTTCTATTCAATTGAGAATGTTTTCCTTTTCAACTTGTAAGGGGAAGTTTGGATTTCCATTTTCATTTCTTATAACTATAGTAATTGATTTATTTGAAAATATGAATAATCATTTTTTTTGAAGGTTGTAGCTGATGAATATTCTTGACGTCCACTTATGTTGTAATTTCAGAAGTAGAATATTGTATTCCATTCTTCGGTGAATACTGTATTCACTGAAGACATTCATAGCTCAACGTCGATAATCTTAAACGATGATAGATAATATCAATAATTTTTTGACAGATTTTGAAGTTTTCTTATTTCTCAAAAGACATTTTAATTGTGTTCATTCAGTTTCATATGTGAGTAGAGTCAAAATGTCTGATGCTCTATATAGTTTAATAATGAATAAACAGGCCTCAGAGTCCTTATAGTAGCTTACTAGCCTAAGCAACATTCCCACATACTTATTTGAGTATTGAATTAATGGAAGCATATATTAAATGAATATAGAATAGAATTAAAAACCTGACTCAATATCTCTGTACTATGGACATTTTTCATTACAAACAGTGTCACCATAAGAAAACACTAGTAGTATGTAAATGGTCTTCCCTTCATGATTATCACCCAAGATTCTTTCGAACTCCCAATTCATGACAATAGTACCATAGCCTATCATTTACTTGACAGATAAATCTCGAAATATTCTCATTCGAATCTAGCTACCCCATTAGGAAAAAGAAGATACAGTGACGCGAATATTTGGAATGAATACTTGGCAAATTTGAGATCCAAAGTGCGATAACTCTTGAACAAATCCAAACGAGACTGATACTGGCAGGGCTACACAGAAAGTTTGACAAACTACAATAATGAAATAAAAAAGGCAAAGCAGAAAAGCTTCTGTGGCATAGCATACAGATTAAAACAACCAGAGCCGCAGCCACTCTGGACATTAGAGAGAGAGAAATATACTTTATTGTCAAAGAAAAAACATGTTCAAATTGACAAAGTTAAAAAAATTAACATTAATTGTAGGTAAATAATATAAAATCAATTACAGTAACTACACATTAATGAAGTACTACCTCAGATGGGCTTAAAAACTTATTTGTCATCATTACACAAGAGTATAAAACATTCTAAAATAAATATACACATAAGATACAAACAAATAAACATATAAAAACACACATATATAGCTGTGCAATTATACTAAACTGCATACTCTACCAATTCTCTGAATAGTACTCTTCCAAAGTAAGACATCTTTAACAGACTTCCGAATTTTTTTAAAAGAGTTTATACACTTATGTGTAAGGGAAGGTGATTATATATTTTTATGCCTTCATATATAATTGATTTCCTGGTCAAATTCGAGGAGGGTACAGGCAGAGGTAAATTTAGATTACTTGTCCTACGTGTTCTGTGATGTATCTGATGACTTGCTAAATTATCAGTTTTAAAAAACTAAGCACACACTTTCTAATAAAAATAAAGAAGATAGAGTGAGTATTCTCTCAGAGACAAAGAGCAGTTTGCACGAATGTTTGGGAGATACCCTACACATGTATCTTAACGCTCACTTCTGTAAAATGAATATGTTATTAAGCCTTTGTTGGCTGCACATGCCCCAGAAGGCAATTCCGTATCTGAGGTGGGACTCCACGAGGGCGTAATACACTGTTTTTGCTGTTTCAGAACCAATCTCGCTTGTGGCCATTTTTTCGGCATAACATCTTGAGGCCAGTTTTTTACTGAGAGACAAAATGTGTTCTTGGAATTTCAGCTCGTTGTCAATTATTAAGCCAAGAAATTTGGTGTTGTGTTCAGATCTGCCTTTTGAAGGAATGTAATTTGGTCTTGTTGCCAGCGAATTACAGTCGCACCATTCCTTAACTTTTTCTAAATTGTTGTGGATGGTTTTCTTCAATGCTGAAGAATATTTTCTGTGCCACAAGATCATCAGCAAAGAGAGTGAACTTGCCTTTGAACATTAAGAAGCGCTAGATCATTTAGGTATAACAAAAAGCGTACTGGTCCCAAAACTGACCCCTGTGGTATGCCATAGATAACATTCTCGCATAATGAAGATTTCTGTCCGATGAATACTTTTCGTGTCCGGTTCGTCAAATAAGACTGGAACCAGTCAAGCGCACATCCTCTAAATCCATAAAATTCAAGTTTTTGTAGCAGTATTCTGTGACTTACACAATCAAAGGCTTTTGTTAGTTACAGAATGCTGCTGCTACTATTTTTCCTCGTTAATTTGACCATAAAGATGTTCCAAGAATTTAAACATTGCATCATTTGTACTCTTATTGCTTCGAAAACGGAACTGGTTGTGGTTTAGTAGGCTGTGATGTTCTATGAAGGCCATGATGCGAGTCTTTACATGTTCTTCGATTATTTTGGATAGGGTCGATAGCAATGATATAGGGCGATAATTAGAGGGTTGGTCGATTTTCCCCCCTTTATAAAGGGGAATTACCTTGGCTGATTTCAGACTTGGAGAAAAATTCCCTGATTGCCATGAGTTGTTGATAGTGGAAGCTAGTGCATCTAATGCAGAATCAGGCAAATTTAAGAAACTATTCACCGATGTACTATCCTCCCCAGCAGAATTTTTGTTTCTGATGCTCAGAAGTTCCTGGGTATTGGTAGGAATAAAATAAAAGGAATACTTGGGGGTTTCAGTATTCAAATAACTCATGGGGTCGTGGAGGAAATCATATTTGATGTTATATTACAATAGTAATCATTGAGCTGGTTGGGAGAAAGGTCATCATAAAGGTCATGATCTCCTTTTCTCTCTTGCGAAAAAAAGATTCTTTCTCCTCAATTTCTCTGCATAGACGTGATATTTCTGATTCTAGCTCTTTCACTTTATCTTCCATTTCTATTTCAAGTTTCTCTAATAATTGATCTTCTGAGTTGTTTGATTCTTTGGCTTCCGCCAGTTTTCCTGGAAGTTTCATCCTTGATCTTTTGTTCACATAATTTGGAGCAGTTTATTTTTTGTCCCTCAATTATTTTGAAATTTTTGTTCCTTTCCGTTATGCAACTTGGATGAAAAACATTTTGGCAAACTCTACAAATGTAGTTGAGGAATTTTTATTGCAACTTTGAATCTATTTGTACTTTTGTCTCCCATTTCAGTCCTAGTCTGAATGTTTTCGAGATGAATAACAGGAGACTTTATAAGTAAGTGAAATTTTTCCTAATTTCTATGAATTATACTGACCTTTGGTGAAATAGTTTTCAGCCTTCACTCACAGCTTTTTTCTCATGTGATTCGTCAGTTGTTGTGGAATCTTCTAATGTAAACAACGATCGCAGTAGTGATTTACGATAGGATAACACTCGTATGTGTAGGGAAAACACTTCACATTAACTTTTGCCACTTAAACCAAATTTAAATTCTGTAAATAAAGAGATTATTAGTATCATAAGTCATAACAGCACCAGTGACAGCTCCTAATTTGATTGAGATTTGCATAAACGACGTCGAATAGAAAACACCTCAAGGCACCTTCCTGAAGCCCAACACAGAGAGAACAGAAATTTGAAGAAGTTACAGTGAAATTACTCCTGAATTCGAAGAAATTCAAAGCTCAAAGAAGAAAATCAACATTTATGGAAAATAATTGAGGAAAAGAATGTCTAATTATAGAAAAAGATAAAAATGTTACACAACTACAGAAAGAAAACGAAAGATTACTTTATAACTATGAATTAATTACTTCAAATCTAGTGGAAAAAGAGACAATAATGGAAAGCTTGAGTAAAATCACCAGAAAAATTGAAGAAATTGAGAAAAAATATGTTCCTGAAGTAAAACCAACATATTCTCAAATATTAAACAATCCTAGAATAATGAAAAAACCATCTCATTTTGAGTCCTTGATTATCAAACCAACATCAAATCAAGATCATTCGAAAATAAAAAAAAGACCTAAAGAAAATATTGACATTGGAGCTAAAAAATAAATATTACTGCTGTAAAACAAACAAAAAATGGCGATCTACAAATATGTTGTGAAAAAAAAGACCATTGTAACAAATTAAAATCAGAAATAGAAAATAAATTGAAAACAAAGTATACGGTACAGAACAAGCAATTACTGAACCCAAAAATTAAAATAGTTGGACTCACAATAGAAGAACCTATTAATAATGAAAATTTATAAAATCTGCTGAAAAAACAAAACCACTTCATAAATGAAAATGATTTTATAAAATATCTTATGTGAAATTCATCCCTCACAAAAACAAATATACAATTTTTGCAGAAGTGAATGGTAACTTATTCCGAAAAAATATTTGAACAAAACAATGGAAAACTATTTATAAATTGGCAAAATGTGCAAGTGTATGAAAATAATAAAATAACACAGTGTTTTAAATGCCACCGATACAACCACTCATAAAAAAACTGTAAAACGCGATAGTTTGTGCTCGATGTGGAGGAATACATGAAGAAAAAACTGTGAGGAAATCAAAATGAAATGTTTAAACTGTGAATTTTCAAATATGACGTACAAAACGAATCATTATATTGAGCATGCAGCAACCAATGAAAAATGTACAATAAGAACTTTCTATTATACCAAATACATATCCCAGATTGATTATGACTCATAGAACATTATCAATATCATATATGAACATAAGAAGTTTAAGAAATAAATTAATGGATATAGAATTATATATGAAAAAAGAAGAAATTGATATCTTAACATTATCGGAAACATGGTTATACCCTGATGAAATTCCATTCATGAAAATTCAAGACTACTCAGAAATCCACGAATGCAGAAAGATCAAGCGCGGCGGAGGAGTCTCCATATTTTTGAAAGAAAACTTGGAATTCAACATTCTTGAAAAGAAAACCTTGGGAAATTGTGAATTTATTATTCTCGAAATAATATCTCTATTATGTCCAAAACCAAAATTGCATAATCTATCGACCACCTCATACAAATACTTTAGAATTCTTCAAAATTATTAATAATATTACTGGAAGATATAAAAATCTCATTTTATTAGGCGATATGAATTTAAATTTATTAGAAAAAAATTATTTGGTAGATGAATACAAAAGTATCTACATGACAAATGGTTACAAACTATTAAATGTAATTGATGAACATCATTATACAAGACAAAACCACAACAATACAAAAACAATCATAGATCATGCTGTGACTAACTTTCAATTAAACAGTGTCAAGTATCACGTTGAATATGCAAAACCACAACAATACAAAAAAAATCAAAATGATTAAAAAATTATAAAAATTATAGATAAAGATAAATTCCGAAATTGCATTTCTGAAGAAATAAACTCTTTCACGAATATACCAACATTTGAAGAACTTGCTGAATGTATTAAAAAATCTAAAGAAAAATCCAGCAAAATAAAAAATGACATAAATACAATTTGTAGAAATTTAAAAAAGAAAAACCTAAATAAACAATTTCAAAAAGCTGATACAAACCTAAAAAAAATTTGGGATGTTATCAATAGGAACATAGGAAATAAAAATAAAAAAAAGAATCATTCCATTAGCCAAATTAAAAATAAATCTGGAACACTAATAACATCTGAAAAAGAAATATGTAATGAATTCATCAATTACTTCTCGGAAATTGGATTAATTTTATCAAAAAAATTCCAAACTAAACCAATATTGTCATCACCTTGCAATAAATCTATATTTTTAAAACCAGTGTCGGAAAAAGACATCCATGAAATAATAATGACTCTCAAATCCAACATTGCTCCTGGTGAAGATCAAATAACTTCAAGAAACTTGAAAGATATAGTAGATTTAATTAGTCTTCCACTATCACTTGTTATTAATAAATGAAAGAACCATATTGAAACCAATTTATAAGGGAGGAGAAAGAAATGAAATTTCTAACTATCGTCCAATTGCACTCTTAAATATTTTTTCAAAAATTTTCGAGAAAGTATTGAAAATACAACTGATCAAATTCATTAGTGATAATACTGGCTTTGATAAATTTCAGTATGCTTTCATACCAAATTCTAATACACAATCTGCAGTAACTGATCTCATACATGATATATATGAAACTTTAGATAAGAGCAATTATGGCGCTGCAATTTTTTTAGATATCAAAAAAGTGAAGTATTTAAATTTACTTTTGAATAATTTGGGAATAAGAGGTCACTCTTATAAACTTTTTTCCAAAATTATTTTGAAAATCGTATCAATATGTAATAATAAATGAAAATAAAAGTTCAATTGACATACAATGCACAATTGGATTCCCACAGGGCTCAGTATTGGCCCCTATATTTTATTTGATTTATGTAAATAGCATAACTAAAATAAATTTTTTAGGAAAACATTTTTCTTTCTGTTATGATATTGTACTCTATTATTCGCCATAAGACACAAAAATACTCAGAAAAATATAGAAAAAGATATGAAATTAATTGAAAATGGTTGGATGACATAACTCTAACAATCAGTTTAGTCAAAAACTGTTCTCATGCTTTTAAACAACAAAATATAAAGCCAATAAAATTAAAAGTGACAATAAAGAATAAAATTATAACTGAAGTTGAAAAACACAAATATTTAGGTCTGATTATAGATAAAAATCTAAATTTTGAAAGTCATGTAAATAAAATAAAAAAATCAATTATCCCTCTGATTGGAGGAATTAGAAGAGTTGAATTTCTGAATACTCATATTCAAACACTAATATACAATGCCCATATTCTTTCTCATATCAGATATCTAATAACAATATGGTCATCCTGTAGTAAAAAACAAAAAGGTATCATTTATCGTCTTATGAATAAAGCAATTAAAATTATTTTCAAAAAACCCTGGGAAACACCTTTTAGAATTAACAAAAATATAAACTAAAAACAATTTTCAAAAAAGTAATACTTCAGTTGAAAAAAATTCAAAACTACACGATTATAATATTAGAAATGCAGATAATATCCACTTACATAATATTCATTCGAATAAAGGGAAAAATAATCCAATATCTAGTTCAATGGAAACTTATAACAAACTTTCAAATGATCTGAAAAAATTGAAATCAATGAAAATATTCTTAAAAAAACTCAAACAAAGTATGCTGTTATAAGGATGTTCAACAATACATGTATGTATATGTTTATTTATGTTTATTTAAATTTTTATTTAAAGATATGAATGTGTATATGTGTCTGTGTGTGTTTGTGTATATATTTAATTATAATTATGTGTATGTATGTATGTATGTGTATATATGTGTATAGGTATATATATATGTATATGTATATATATGTGTATGTATGTGTATATATATATATGTACATTTAGTTAAGATTTGAATAGGTATCTATTATTACCAGTTGGTTCTAAAATGGTTGAAATTTATAATTGTAATCAATCAATTAACTTCCTTATACCAGAACTTGTTCTGTTTGGAAGATGTATTGCAATAAATAAATAAAAAAAAAAAAATCTTGGTGGAATAATTTCTGGAAAAAATACCACAATGTCCAGAACAATGAGAAAAGTGGTGGGATTTTTTTTCAATTTTTTTTTTCAAAGTAGTTTTTCCAAAATAAAATTCCAAAGAGAAATGCTCCTGTTTGAACACTGCGAAAACCGCGCCAGGATGTAACGTAACAAATTCAGATCCAAGATAATTACAGAGTTGCCCAGCATTATTCATAATATTTCTTTACAATGTGAGCAGGCCGTAAAAATAATGACATAGCACTCGGTATACATACATATCATTCAAGAAAAACTAAATCAAGAGCAGCTATCAAATGAGGAAGGAGTCTTCATTTTAATATAACACATGCTGACACAAGTTCTGTTTCATTCATAGGATGAAACAGAATAACATTTCCTCAGATGAGAGCAGTCCGAAAAAATACTGACATAGATAGATAGATAGATAATTTATTCATCATTAAAGCTTTATAAATGTGTAAATATAAAACTTATCAGACTAGTCAGTTCAACACACATATATACATAAAAAAATTACAGTAATAATTGCTAATAAAAAACAAACATTTGTGTTCCCAAACAAGACTTACACTTGTAAAAACAAAAAACAAAAATAAGACTTATGATTGAGAAGTTAGGAATTCATCCATACAGTGCTAGTCAAAAGTCCCCTCCCCCCTCGTATCTTTTGAACGGGTATACTTATAATAATGAAATTTGGAGGGTGGAAATAAACGGATGTAGGCTTCTCAACTGGTCATAACAGGTGACGCAATAGTCATAAATGACGTCACAAGGCCACTGTGACCAATAATTTTAAATGGGACCCTATGGCAAGTGACAGCTCGTTTGAAAGGTATTGAAAATACCTATTCAGTCATACCAATTTTGTTTGGGTTTCGGCTGATTTTGATTGATAAATTGAAGAAATACGAAAATTATAGTTTCGCATTTAATTAATAAAGATTTAAGAACCAGTTCTCATAATAAGTGTTCAAAATGTGCTCCATCTACTTCCTGGCAGTAATGCATCCTATTGCTAAACTCTTGTCGTACTCGTCCCAGTGTGTCAGCGGAAATTGCCCTACATTCTTCAACAATTCGTTGTTTCAGAATGGCAATACTGTCAGGTGCTGTAGCGTAAACCTTAGATTTCAAGTACCCCCATAGAAAAAATCTAATGGTGTAAGGTCCTGTGACCGAGCTGACCATTCGATCGAACCTCGTGTCCAATCCATCTACCGATATTCTTCATCTAGGTAGCGTCTTACTGGACCGTAATAGTGTGCAGGAGCACCATCTTGTTGAAAACGTTATTTCCAAGTTGTCGAATCCATCTGGATTATCTTCTAGAATTTCAAGAATTAACGACTCAATATCATTTTGTAACATCTCAGATACAATTCACGGTTAAGTTAGCATTGAGAAAAGAGGCCCAACTATGTGGTTTCCCAAAATACCTGCCCAAACATTAACTTTTCTGGAAATTGAGTATGTTTTTCACGAAAGATGTGAGGGTTTTTTTCACTCCAATACCTCACATTTTGAGTTTTAACATTTCCATTGAGCAAGAATGTACTTTCGTCACTAAACCAAATTGTCTGTATGTAGCCTGGTTGTTGGTTCATTTTATTGGACATAGTTTCACAGAATTCTAGTCTTGTCGGGTCATCATCTGAAAGTTGGTGCACCATTTTTAATTTGTATGGATGAAATTTGTTTTAGCCAACACCTATGTACTGTCCTTTGACTGACTTCACAGATAGACGCAACTTGGGCTGTGGAAGAAGTAGGGTTTACTACCATTTCTCCAATTATGTCAATTTTTTGTCATCACTAATTGTTGATCGACCAGATCGTTTGGCATCTTGAACACTACCTGATGCTTCAAACTTCCGAAGAAGCTCCTCAAATAAACCCTCGATATAGGGCGTCGGGTACCTCTCATTAAACAGTCGTTCCGCTGCATGGAAATTGTTTCTACATTCACCAATTATTAAGATAGCTGCTACTTTGCCGGCTACAGATGCATACCATTTTGCCTATGTAAACACTTAAACGTCTCGTTAAACAATAGCTTAGGTAAATTTTCAAGGTATAAACACTTTTGACAAGTAGAGAATTCAAAAACGTCAACCTTTTTGACAAATAACCAGAGGCATACTTTAAAATCTTTATTAATTAAATGCGAAACTATAATTTTCGTATTTCTTCAATTTATCAATCAAAATCAGCCGAAACCCAAACAAAATTGGTATGACTGAATAGGTATTGTCAATACCTTTCAAACGAGCTGTCACTTGCCATAGGGTCCCATTTAAAATTATTGGTCACAGTGGCCTTGTGACGTCATTTATGACTATTGCGTCACCTGTTATGACCAGTTGAGAAGCCTACATCCGTTTATTTCCACTCTCCAAATTTCATTATTATAAGTATACCCGTTCAAAAGATACGAGGGGGGGAGGGGACTTTTGACTAGCACTGTAGAATAAAAAGCATTGGTACATAGGTGATCAAATAATTTTGACTCATAGATTTTGAAGCTTTCAATTTCACCGAATAGAGTCAACGTGTGATTAAAACAGTTGATACCTTGATAATTATATGAATTTTGCCCAATTGTTAAACGGGAGAATGGTAGACGAATGTGATTAGCATTACGGGTCACGTGGTCATGTATCATATTTCCCTTTGATAATTGAAGTTCTTTTTTTTTATATCCATAGTAATAAGATATATGTACAAGCAAGGAAGAGTTAGAATACCCAATCTAATAAATATATCCTAAGCACTCGGTATACATACATATTATTCAAGAATAACTAAATCAAGTACAGCTATCAAATACAAAGTCTTTATTTCAATATAACACATGCTGGCATACGTTCTGATTTATTTGAGATCCAAAGTACGACAGCTCTTGAACAAATCCAAATGAGTCGGATACTGGCAGGGCTACACCGAAAGTTTGACAAACAGCAATAAATAAATAAAAAAGGCAAAGCAGAAAAGCTTCAGGAGCTTCTGTGACATATCATACAGATTAAAATAACCAGAGGGTATGTCAACAGGGAGAGGTACTGTTACTGTGGCCAGGAACGAATTTGAAGGAACCCTCTGTGATCTTACAGAGAGATGGCTTGAATTCACTAGAAGGTGGTATGTCTGGGTGAGGATGAGTTTTCCCATGTCAAAAACCACCAAAAAATGATAAAATAATGATATGATAAAGACTAGGTGTCTAAATGGAGTAAACCTAGGGTAGAAACAAGGGGTCAAGTATTATAGATTAAGATAAAAATTTCCGAGTATTCTCACTGATTATGTGTATTACCCTGCTGGGTATCATTTACTAAAATAAAAGTTCTAATGTTTACTATAAATACGATTGAAAAGTAAGTCATGTCAGTACAACCCTGATCTATAAATCTTAAGCATTAGGGAGAATTCTAGGTTTCAAATAATTTGTCACTATAATATCTAAAACTAATCCTAGACTCAAAACAAACAAAATATTATATAAACTCCAAAAGGCAATATCCTCACTGATGGTACGATAGGAGATAGATAATTTATTAGTGCTTTATACATTGAACAGTATTTACACAAGTCATGAGGCAGAAATATATATATATATATATATATATATATATATATATATACAAAACTAGGGATATTGGGGTAAGCAGCAATGAAAAAGTTGACTCTTTAAGGTTTATCCAAGCTTTCGGAAATGTTTTTTTCCATCATCAGGGATACTACAATAGATGAAAAAACCAATAGTAATACATATTCAAGTGCGAGACATTATGCTACTTACAACTTTGTTGAGGTTGGTTTCAATGATGTTGAACATAATCATCTAACATAGTGATACAAAAGAAAAAAAACGTAGATCAAGGAATAAAACAAGTTCAAAGTTAATACAACCACATTAGCATTGTTTAAAATTATATAAATATAAATGTGTACTCTATGTGGCGTGACAAGTGAAACTGACCGGTTAGGAATAAATCCCGCAATTATATTTAAGCCAACGATACCTGACGGGTGTCACTTGGAAATTGTTACTGTGGTGCCAACTGTTGGAATAGTACCAACTGATGTTACCAGGTGGCGATTTTATCACAGTCTGTTGCATGTCCCCAGTGAAAAATATGCTGACCGAAGAGTTGCTTTTGACACTTGCCTGGAGAGGTTTCTTAGTAAGACTATATTTCTATTGAGGTTTTTTGATATTTCATTTATGTGCTGATCCCACTACTTTGCAGGTTTGAAAGACTTTCCATATTTTTTAAGGTGAATACCATGTTTTGAGTCTTGTTTCGATTTAGTTTGTTGATATCAAACCACCTTTCAGTTTTTGACTGTGCCTCTGAAGATAATGCAAGGACCTTATCTAGAGTTTTTGCATGTGTTTGGATTGTAGTATCATCGGCATATAAAATATATATTAGTCCCTCACCCTGTGGTAAATAATTAATGAAGATGATGAATAAAAGAAGTCCCAAAATAGATCCCTGTGGCACACAACCATGTTTTTCCCTTTGTTGATAGATTATTTCCCACTCTTACTTTATACTGTTTGAGAAATTATATTTTCCTTATTTCTTCAGTAGAATTTCATATGATGCACAGTCAAATGCTTTACTCAGATCGCAAAAGGTTATATTAGTATACTCTAGTTTCTCAAATGTTTTGCTATTTTGTTACTGAGCTCCAATATTGCCATTTCAGTGTTTTTAACTCTTCTTCAGATAAGACTGTTTCTATTGTAGTTTCAAAGAGTTTACATGCAAAATTTATGAATATGTTATCAATACAATTGTCTCTTCTAGTAGGGTTGGAAATCATTTCCCATACCAAATGATTCAAGCAAATCGCATAGGACTATATTTTATTTCTGTTTTGTGCCAAAGAGTACAATGAAATCTCCTGCCAAGATGATATTTTTTGTGCATTCAGAAAGATGTGAAAATCCCCACTTGGAGATCTGTAAATGGGAAGAACAAATACATTATAGTTTTCTATGATACTACCACAAATTTCAAGGCTCTTTTCAATACAAAAACTTTCTAAATAATTTAGAGGTATTACATTCAAATCTGGTTTACAGATAATAGCTGTTCCTTCATGTATAATTTTTTCCTACAGAAAGAGGAAGCCACAGCGTAATCATTGATACATAGGAATTTCATCGTTTAGAAAATGCTCCGAGAGGAAGCAAATGTCAAAATTTTTGTCAATTAAGAATGATTAAAGTTCATTAGTTTTGTTACGGATTGACTGTATGTTAAGTTGCAGGCATTGTATGTTGTAATTATTTAATTCTTTTACTATTTTATATTTGCTAGCTGTGGTTTCAGTTACACATCGTTCGGCGCTTCCCGGCTCAGGCGAGCGTATACAAAATTATATTGTGTACCGTCTTCTCCTGTTTCAGTTTTCTTCATTTCCTCAGCAAGTGAAGGTTGTCCATATTGTAGGACTTTGGTGTGTAGTTCTTCTATTCCTTCTCTTTCCTTGGTGTACCTGCATCGCATCTTTTCATTGGAAATGTGTCAGTGTTGGAGGAATTTCTCTAGTAGTTTGCAGATATACCACTTCCCGGTTTTATTGTGTGCTCCTTTTAGAAACATTGCCAGCAAAACATCAGTACTGCGGTGCTGCAACCTATCAGTACTACAGTGAATGTATACCATGACTGTGTGATTTCATGATCACCTACGGAACGATAGTGTGACATGGCAGGACCAGGCTGGCCACAACATAAATAAGATTGATTCCAAGAGTGGCCTTGGGTGATACTAGACCTCACGCCTCTTCACATCATGGTGAGAAGAGCCGCTTGGAACCTCATCTCAGGCTGGTTAAGGTCGGACTCAAAAGAAATATGCACAATCCCAGGGACCCTCCCCTTACCAAGAGCATAAACCTAAATGATCTGACAACAGAACAATAGGCGCCTTTGTGAAGAAATTCAATTTTGAGGAAAAAAAAACTGAGCAGCGAAAAAGAGTTGATCTTGGAATCGAATCTGTCCACGCGTTGAATATTTTGTTTTCTACCGCCATGCATTCATTGGCAGTCGCATTATACCAAAGGTATAAAATATGTATTTTGAGTACATACTGCCAATATTATGAAATGATTCTTTTTGCTGAAGTACAAGTTATATTTTAGCTAAATCTGCTTGGGACCAATAAAAATATTTTGAATTAACGCTGCCGATACTTGATGAAAGCCCATATTAAAGTAAACTATTGTATAGCGAAACATGTGTTTTGGTTTTGTAAACCCAAAATCATCAAGTGTGTATTATTACTTTAATGAAAAAGGTGTCGTGTCATTTTTTACTAAAAACTTCATTTTTGATTTGGCATGTCTGAAGTGGAAAAAAACTGATTTTTTAATTTGTAAATACATATCTTTGTGCAGACATCATTCAGTATTCATTTATTTGTATATAAAATTGTATACCTGTAACACCAGGTTATAGTATATTTTAAATTGTCCCAGTGCAGTTCTTAATGTGCAAAATATGTCTTCTGGTGGTTAAATAATAAAAATCTAAAATGTTTTGTAATGACAAAAAGTATATTTTTATAAAAAAAATATTGTTGAAGTATCATTAGTTTTTATAAATTCTGTTTTAGGTATTATTTGAAGACGAATCAAAAACTTCTCTTCAGAGGGAACATATCTATGGTATAAAAGAAACCATACCAAAGCGAATTCTCTCGAAAATGGTGAGTTATTTTCCTTAAACCTCAACAAAGAAACTGCCTGGAAGTAAATAAAAACATCTGATATTTCTAAAAAAAGTTAATTGGACACATAAATGAAAATGAATTGGCTTTTAATCCTATTTTTTATTATCTTTGGACAAATGATGTTTTATAAAATTTAAACAATATATTATTAAAGTCAATTCTGTATGGAAAATAAATGAGTTGATTTGAAATGTGACAGTTACCTTACGGTAAATGTTGAAAGATTTTATTTTTGTTTTAGTCTTATGCTAGTGATATGAAAAACCGTGACCACCTCTACGACTTAGATAGACCTCTACCTGAGAAAAGGCCGGTGAAACGGAAAGTATTCAAAAATGAAAAATTATTATAGATGTAGTTTTTAGAAAATTTTGTTTAAAGACTGATTATCCCAGAATAGTTCGTACATCTTTTTTACAAAATTAATCATCATGGTGGAAGGACTCACGAGCGGAGGTCTCATTCATATCCCTACAATAAATATTTCAAACCAATTTGTAATAGGTTTTGTGATTTCAGTTACATTATATTTTCGTCTGATTGATATTGTAAAAAAAACACATTTTTTAATATTATTTCGTCATAGTTTTGTGTGTGATAAGATTGTATTTTTTTTTAAGTAAATACAAATATTCTATTATTATGTCTCTAATTAGTTTCTGTATGAATCTTGAATTGTAACATAGAACAAAAATATGAAAAAATTAAATAAAGAAATGTTCACATTGCTTGTTGACGTTTATGGTTTTTATTTATATCTCTATTCAGTGCCTGAAACGAACTAATAAGAAAATGAGGATTTTTTGCCTTCTTTCTCCATTTTGTGTAAAATTGCAAAATCATTCACAAAATGATTTTTCAACCACAATCTTTCATTGAATTCAATTATAAAGAACTCTCCACAATTCATGAAAAATAAGTCAATCGTTTTTCATTTAAGGTGGTTCCCCCTCGAGACAGTTGAATTAGGAAATTATTAAAATTTGATAATTCGTTCGGATCGTAATCAATAACTTTGTAAAGCCCATATATACATACTCAGTGCCAGTAGATATAGTACGAATATCATTTGCTTTCGTAAAATTTATTCTAAAAGTATTTTTGATCTGACATTGCGAGTAAACTTTTTGACGGAACTATCCGGGCTATGCCTCAACACACAGAAAAGGTTGCCTATACAGACGATGCATGTGAGCTGTTCAAACTGAGCGCCTGGCTGTGCGTACACTGTTGCCCTTTTCCATTCCGTTCCCCACCATTCGCTCGTTCACTTGCAAAATATATCGTATCAGCCTAAACCTTAGTACTTCTCGAGATTATATCTGTCAAACTAGATGGTCAATCACTTTGTTTTTTTTTTCACAATATCTGTGATATCCTGCTCTAGCTCCTCCTCGTTTTTCATAAACTTCTTAATTTTAGTACTAACGGTAGAATTAATAATGTGCTGTTTGCCTATGCATGGTCCATATGTTACGTGTTAATTGAGTCAACTTCAATTATATATATCTCGGGTTCGGGATGGTGAAACTTGTTGAAATTTTATAGAGGTGTTGTTCACATGTTGAACAATACGTATGCCAAATTTTAATAATTCCCTAATTCAACTGTCTCGTGGGGGAACCACCTTAAGTTTATCATCCAAGAAGACTGGCTAGACGCTGTGGTGTCACAAACTTGCACAAGTTACCCCTTCACCAGACTTGTTCACTTCACACCTATATGCACATTTCGATAACTAAGTTATCATCATCAGTAGGTTAACTACACAGTGATGATGATGATAACTTAGTTATCGAAATGCGCATATAGGTGTGAAGTGAACAAGTGTGGTGAAGGGGTTTACTTGTGCAATTTTGTGATTTGGGATTTATCATCCAAGCAGATGTCTTTCATTGGTTACTTCGTGTGGTTCATGAAATTAAAGTTTGAGTCAAAATTTTCACTCATAGCTATAAGATTGTGCACAAATATTTAATTTTGACTATGTTGAGTGATATATACCTAGTCTGACTAGGACCAATTTTATCGGTAAGTTTTTGTACCTCCGTTGTCATGTTACGTTTATATTAACAAGTTCTATATCCTGCAAAAAATGCTCATTATATACACACATGGTGTAAACTATCTTGCTGCACTACTGCTAACAGTTGATAGTCCATAAAAAAATAAAAATATTTTTCCTTTGAAATATTTACGAAGTCTTCAATAAGCCAGAAGAAAAATAAATTGTATTACCTACCAAAACTTTATTGTTTGTTTGATTACTGCTGGAATATGGTAAGTTGGATAACCTTCAACCTCATAGGTATTATTGTTTATTTCTTAATCCATATGAACAAGTTCAATTTTGGCTAAATTGAGAATATGCCGTTTGTATTTAAGAATTTCTTACCTAACAGGAATCCAAAGTCAAAAGACGGCCCTCTCAAATATTTTTAGAAGACGAACTAATATCATTTGTCAGCTATTAGAAACTCGCATTTCTTTGGCCAAAACACCACACACACCCAAAATCATGGGTTTATCCCAAGTAAAACAGTTGTCCAATATTTTTCTATTTTTCAATGAAAACACATCATTGTCAAAGATTAGATGTCATTGTTTACTTTTTTTTATAGATTATTTCGATTGCAAAAAAGTGTAGTGTAATAAAAGGAAGTTGGAAATGTGCTGTATTGTGTTGAAAAAAAGAAAAAAATATATTGAGTGTAGCTCAGTGTTACACCATTACTACATTTTGCTGCAAATGAAAGAACCAATTTTTACTATGTGTTTTCTTGACAAATATTGTGACATATTTCATTCACCAGCAAATCATAAAACTGACAGCATTCAAATCCACTGCTAGAGGCGCATGCGAGAATCTTGAAAAGATTACCTTGCAACGATTTTTATCAAGAAGTCAGTGTTTGCCGAATTGTTTAGTTTTCGTGCGAATTAATTTCGTGTGTTCGAATGCCTTACAAATAATTTTTTGATAATTGTGGTTTGTTGTCAAGTGCTGACTTGATCTGCTAGTTCTGACTTTATTTACCAGTTTGGATATAACGAGGTTCGTTAATTTTAATTAGTGTACAATTTACGTTATTGTATTTTAATACTGCCTGCATCGAATGTTAATGATTCTCATACTCTCTTCCTACATTTATCAAACAAACAAAATTCCACCTATTTAAATGTCTATTGCATATGGCAATTGCCAGTGTTTTCTTACGGCGGATAGGTGGTTCCCAAAATATGGTGGAATTTGCCAAAACAAAAGAGATTTTTTAACATTTTTCAAATTTTCAATTACTCTTAATTTGTTAGGAAATGGCATTATTCACCCTGTATATTACACATTAGGAAGATGGAGGAAAGTGGACTGACATAAAATGTTATATCTAATTAAAAATGATATGAACTGGTGAACATACACTATAATACACACATTTTTTAATAGACAAAAACAAAAATTGGGTATCACTGAAATCCTTTGCTTAACGTACAATCGACGACACTGCTCAAAAAACTCCCGTTTGATATGTATTGCCAATATCACGGAATACATTGAACATTGGGGTTATCACCATTTTTTTTTTTAGTTGTGCAGATAAATTATTGAAACTTTATACATTATCCGTCCTTTTTTGACACAAATCACTTTTCAGTAGAAGTAATAAGCCAACTTTCGATTTTTAATTGCATAACAATGATTTTCTGATTATGGTGATAATACCCTAGGTAATACATAAGTGACATTTAAAATAAAAAACTTTTGTTTTATTCGATTTCATATCAATCAACGCATGTAATGCTAGAAAAATCTATAAGCCGAGAATACTAAATTCAAAATGTTTTTTATGAAATTTTTAAGTGTGAATAATACAATCAAAATGATAGTTGAGACAAAACGAAAAAATGTACTTCATTTCAAATAGTTATAATTATGCATTATTATTATAAAGAATATAATAGTTGTTCAAAATGTTGTGTATTGACGCCATATTACTTCTTCCACTCGCATGTGGAATAAAGGAACCTGTACCTTCTGAGCATAGGATGTGAGTTCGTTATTGAATGTCATTAAAAAAAGTGAAAATATAAAGGTTCGGGTGATAAAAGAAGTGGGTGTCAATTTTAGGTATCATCGGAAGCGGTGGGGGGTGCCAGGATCAAGAAGCAGGTCATTTGGAGAGGTATCGCAGAAAAACCTGTTGGTATTATTAACATTGTTGAGATGTTCTGAGATTGTTCTGGAACTTATTTATGATATAAGGTAGATAGTTTTTTCCGGATATTATTGTTATTCCTAAGACAAAATTAAAAATATGCTTTTCTAGTTTTATTATGAGGTTCCTTGACTGTTTATAATAGTTCCAATGGAGTACTGATTTACTCATTTCAAATCTATTCAAAATCATGTCGTGTAACCTCATCGTCTTCAAATTATCAGCAAGCTAGGGAGCTTTACTACTTGTGACTCTTTCAGTTTTTTATGTGCATGAAGATTGACAAAATCAATGTGTTCAAACTTAACTTTACCATGTTTTGAGGCAATATATTGATTCGATGTCCCAATTCCACAAGTCTTGAAAAATCTACAGAGATAAAGGTTGTAACGTTTACACCGCAGAGCAGTATAAGTTGTATATAAATTACTAATACTATAGACCCACATATAAATATATAATTTTTATTATTCTCGTAGTTTCATCTAGCTATTTTTGTATAAAGTAAATATTAAGTGTATTTTGTATTATATCTCTGGAGTAATTCTCTTTATTATATGGTAGACTTATTTAAAAATGATGACAAGATAACAATTCGTTTAAAGATTTTCGAATAAAACATTACGGTTTTATTCGTTAGCGGAGCGACAACATCAGTGGTAGGTAATACAGGTATTAACATTTTGAAAACTTTAGGAGTTCATTCTAATAGAATAGGTCCAAAGAATGTTTGCACCGCTGATGGTACTCAGCATAATATAACAGAAGTAGTAGATCTTCCTGTTCATATTGGTAATGTGTGTAAAATTATTTCTGCTTATGTGGTACCATCTTCACCCCATTCGTTTATATTTGGTTGTGACTTTGCAAAAATATTTAATATTTCAGTAAATTTTAGTAAAAATACATAGTAATATTGACATTGATTGTGAGATTTGCGTAGTAGATTCAGATCATTACTTAAAACCACCGTCCTTATGTAGGCTTGAAGACCTGTCAACTGCAAATCGCAGGACAGCAGAGACTATTATTAATTATTTTAATGAGATTAGCAGTGACGATCGGTTAGGTCATACAAATACAATTTAGATGACCATTGACACAGGAGATTCCCCACCCTTTAAGAAAAAGCCAGACATTTTATCACCTTATATGATGGAAATTTTAAATAAAGAATTAGATGATATGTTGAGACTTAAAGTTGTTGAGCCTTGTAATAGTCCCTGGTGTTCTCCAGTTATGCCAGTTGAAAAATCTAATGGAGAATTTCGTTTTGTTTTTGACGGTAGAACACTTAATGAAATTGCAAGATATTATTCCTCTCCATTACCGAACATCAATAAAATTTGACATCTCTGCTATGTTCATTTCTTCAATTTACCTAAGAAAATCTTTCTGGCAAATTCCCTTGAGTGAGTCCTTGAAAATTAAGACTAGTTTCTCAATTATCGGGTTTCAATGTAGTCCCATTTGGATTATGTAATAGCGCTCAAACTCAACAGAGGTTAGTAGATGCAATCTTTGGAGCTAAGTATGAACCTCATGTAATCACATAATAATTTGTAGTCCGGATTTTGACCACCATGTTGAACTTTTGTCGGAATTTAAAAATTTGTTACAAGAAGCGGGCCTCACAATTAATCTCAAAAAGTGTGAATTCTTTAAAACGTTATTAACCAAAATCAAAAGGTTTACAGGTTTATGCAGTTGGTACAAAAGATTTATTCCAGATTATTCTACATGAATGTCTCCTATTACTGATTTATTGAGAGGTAAAAAGAAAAACCAACGTATTCAGTGGAATGATGATGCAGAAAGTTCCTTTATAAAAATTGAACAGCTTTTAGTTTCGGCCCCTATTATGTCTCAACCGGACTTCACTCAAAAATTTATCTTTCAGGCAGATGCCTCAAATACTGGTTTGGGAGGTGTACTTACTCAAATTATTGAGGGAGAAGAAAAAGTTATAGCGTATGCATCCAGAACAATTTCTCGTACAGAAAGGAATTATAGTACTACAGAGAAAGAGCTACTTGCCTTGTGTTTTTGTTTTGATAAGTTTAGGCCTTATATTGAGGGTACTAGATTCACAGCTATAACAGATCACTACAGTCTGTTGTGGCTGAACAATCTTAAAAATCCCAGTGGCAAACTTAGCAGATGGGCTCTTCGCCTCAGGCAACATAGTTTCGATTTAGTACATAGGAAGGGCTGTAATAACATTATTCCAGATGCTTTAAGTAGAATTCCCCCTGATAATATGGATGATCTCGACCAAACCTTAAATAAATCTTTTCTGTTGAATCCATTGCCTTTTGTGAAATAGACGTAGAGCAAGTAGATACTTGGTATAGCTCATCCAGTATTGAAACGACCTGTTGGTAGGTAGAGAGGGGGAAAACACGATTTGCTGTGCTACGGCGAATCTTCACCAGTGTCTTGGCAATGCAGCGTTTGAAAGGTTAGGTTTGTTTAATTAATAAATAGGTTGTGCAGTTATTTATTCAACTTTGCAATAGTTTACTCGTTACCTTGCCAAAATGCCCAGTGGTAAGTACTATTCAGTAGCGGAAAAAGAAATAGGAGTGTTAGGAAAGTTATGAGTGTAAGTTCTCTACGTCTCGTAAATCGCCTATACCAAATAATTTGGTACGCCTATGGAATTTCTATCAATAGCCACAGTTAAACAATGGCTCGGGTATCTTCGAGAAAAATTGGTTGTTAGGTGGGGGAAGGCCAAAGAGGTCGTTTCAATACTGGACGAACTCTATACCAAATTTAGGAATAAAATCATCAAATATTCAGACAAATATCCTCAATGGGAAGTCGAGAATGATACTGTTTTCAAATTCATACCTTCAAATTCCCCCTTAAAACCAGATCTACCTGAGTGGAAAATATTAGTACCAAAAACACAGAGACGTGAAGTTATGAGCTCGTGACATGATCCACCTATTAGTGAACATTTTGGATTCTTTAAAACTTTGAATAGTATACAGGAATTTTTTTATTGGTCAAGAATGAGACAGGACGTTATTAGGTTTGTTAAAAGTTGTCACATTTGCGCGGCTCAAAGAACCCTATGGGTCTTATGGGTAAG
This sequence comes from Gonioctena quinquepunctata, assembly GCA_018342105.1. Lineage (NCBI taxonomy): Eukaryota > Metazoa > Arthropoda > Insecta > Coleoptera > Chrysomelidae > Gonioctena > Gonioctena quinquepunctata. Next base: position 124,364 of record JAFIRS010001870.1, on the reverse strand, counting down.
GAAAAGATTAGGATGTCTAGAAACCCTGGTGTATGCACTCTAAGATGTCTAGAAACCCTGGTATATAAGGTTTGTTCGCGTTCACAAAACAAACTGTACGAAACCATCAGGAGCATGCGCAGTTTCACAGAATGAACTATTTCAGGACAGTTCTGTGAAACTGCGCATGCTCCTGATGGTTTCGGACCGTTTGTTTTGTGAACGCGAACAAACCTAGTTATTCTAATCCCAATTGGAACGGCAATAAAATAAGAGCACTACGAGGAGTGTTCATATGCACTGCCCGGCAAATGGGAAATTTATATACTACCAGTGTTTTTACTTTCAAAGCGTTCCTGGTACAAGCATACAAAAAATCTGGCGCGTGTCTCCAGTTGCCCAGATTATTAGTAAAGGCGCTATCAAACATATTTGAGTAATGAAAGCTCGGCTAGCTGGATTGGACATATGTTATCTCCAGCTGCATAATATCCTCATTTTACAATATTCCTTAATCAGTGCCGTGCCGTGAGGTTAGGAATTATCCATTGAAAATAATTTTATCATTATGGCTTTCTGGAGACCTTTCGAAACAAATAATAAAATCCAGTTGAGATAACATGTGTCTACTTTTACATGGGGTGATCAATTGCTATGATTGTAAGAATAAGTAACCGAAGAAATACCTCTGAAAAATAATATTCGAACGCCTATGTCAATGCGGCAAGTGCAAAGAGAATCCCTTCCCGAAACTTTTTATGTCGTTCCAATTGGGATTGGAAATACTATATGCCAGTATTAAAACGACCACTTTGGCCTTCTCCCACCTAACAACCAATTTTTATGAACCATTGTCTAACTATGGCCACAGTTTATAGCTAAAGAAGCAGTTAGCTCACTTGGCCCAAATGCATGTTCCAAGGTAACATCCACTCCAGGGAAAGAATTCAGGATGCGCAGAAGACTGTACGCGATTATCGCTCTTCGAAGTATACGAAAAATGTCAGTATTAGCATTGTTTATAGACTAATGGTATTAGTAACACAGTAACACGCGGTATGCGCGAGGGATAAAAATCAGAGTTGCGCAGTGTACAAACGGGAACATAAAGATCAAAGTGCCGACGCCAAGTGAGCTAACTGCTTCTTTAGCTATAAACTGTGCTATGGCCACAGTAGAATGCTCTTTCAGCAATTCTACTGTGCTATGGCTATTAATGGAAATTCCATAGGCGTACCAAATTATTTGGTATAGGCGATTCACGAGATGTAGAGAACTTACACTCCTATAACTTTCCTAACACTCCTATTTCTTTTTCCGCTACTGAATAGTACTTACCACTGGACATTTTGGCAAGGTAACGAGTAAACTATTGCAAAGTTGAATAAATAACTGCCCTATCTATTTATTAATTAAACAAACCTAACCTTTCAAACGCTGCATGCCAAGACACTGGTGAAGATTCGCCGTAGCACAGCAAATCGTGTCCACTCGTGTGTTCCCCCTCTCTAGCGTAGTAGCAGTACCATATTCGCAGCTGCAGGCTTCTTATCAATGAGCACGAGATAAGACGATAGATATGCCGTCCTTCGGAGGGAACGTTAAGATGTCAGTCCCGAGTTCATGGATGTTGAGCACGTTAAAGAACCCTACCTCTGAAACAACAGAGGATTCGGTAACATTTTCGGTTGAGAGGAGTATGCTCACCGGAATCGGCCTTGGTAGCAGAAATAGGCCGACGTTAAATAACAGGAAAAAAAACAAAACATTGGTAATTATATCTGAGTGAATGTTCAAATAGTTTTGCAGAAATAACAATTCACAAATCATAACCTCAATCGGATTGAAAAGCATTTCAAATTTCCAATTGGTTGGTTGGTTTCATAAGTGAAGTGTCCGTATTCCGCATCACTGTGCAGGTTGCCTAAGGTTAGCGAATGCATTTTGTGAGGGAACCACCGACGATTAAGGTTATGTCGGTGGAGGGAACAGAGAACCACAGTCCTCATTTTATGAGGTCTGTGCAGAGAACAGTTCATTGAACTATGTCAATTTGTCACCATCTATTGTGAAAAATTTGAACTAGGTCGCGAAAATCTCTACTAAAAAGTCTAAACAAAATCGAATCACTCGAATCCATAGACCTTAAGCTGGATTTATAGTTAGACGGACTGTAGGAGCACTGCAAAAAGATCAACCATATAATTTATGTACTCTTGTTTATAAATGAACGTAAACGCATGACGTAACGTAAGTGAAAGGACTGGAACGGAAGAGTTGGCCAACTTTCATCTTTAACACTACGTTTCTTGCGTCCGGCCAATCAAAATAAAGAATTATGTGTGATGTTTTTTACGAGACGTAATTATTCATTGAATACTGGAACAGTCATTCACGTATACTTAAAAAATTGATGTGGATCAGCAGACTTCATCTTTGAGAAATTATTGTAGGCATTCTCTACTTTTCTATTACGGTTCATGGGTCTTGTTTTGTAACGTCTTAGTCGTATAGTTATTGTTCTTCGAGTTTGTCGATACTTTTCCAATGCTACTGCACACAACTGCAGTCCCACGGCACCAAGAAGCATACCTTCATGTATTTCATAATCCATTGTGACACAGAAAACGAAGCATAGATAAATATTTAGAATATAATACAAATCCAAACCAACACAGGCTGTTTATGATTCGTAAAATGTGTAGGTTATGTTGAATATCACTATCACTTTTACCCATGCGCAAAAAATCCGTTCCGTCGATTTATAAATTTAATAATATTTTACAGTCCGTTTGATACTGTAACGTAAATAAACTTAACTTGGTTTTAATAATTTATTTCACACTTAAATCTACAACTTAATTTATATTACGCCACTGTATAGCTCGATCGTATGGGCTCGTTCAGACTGTCCGACTCCACTTGAGGGTTGCCTATTTATCTCCGATACAGCATTCTCGATGTTTCGAATTCTGGCAGTTGGCGACCGGCGTGTTCCAATTGTTTCCAATATTGACCGTTGTTTTCCGCGGCAGAGCGACTGGATGGTTCTCGAATATCTCCGGGGATGATCTCATCGTTGTCGATGGCAACGCGTGAGGCGACAGGTCCAGCCTAGGTTCGTTACATTGCCCCCTTCTTAAAGACATTTCGTCCCGAAATTTCATCCTTGGAGTGTGACGATATCTGCATGACTCCCTATATCTGCACCGTGAAGTTCGATGGAAGTAACACTCCACGGTCTTCATGATCGGTCGTGGAAGAGGGTTACAGCAAACCAAAATCTTGACGCCGCTGGATCTGAATATCGCCTCCAGCATACTTCTTATGACTCTCCAGTCCAACCCATCAATACCACAGGATAATTTTGGAATTGCTAGATCCACCAGATTCTGGTCCACCATAGTATCTCTTAGTTTGGTGAGACTCTTCCAGACATCTTCATAGGACGGTTTATCTTGGGAATGCCTCTTGGTAACTAGGTAGTAGATGTTTCTCTGGCCTCTCTTCAACTGTAGCACCCCACCAACTTCTGGATTCTGCTCCCGCAGTGTTTGGAGTTGACCAAATTTCTTGGAGAACACTACGGCGATGCCCCTGGACATTCGGAGATCTTCTGCCACACAGTGCGCTAGTGCGTAGTCAGCAGGCACCTCGAAAAGGTCTCGTGACTCCTCTCTAGTAACCCCATGTAGAACTTTCTGCCCGTTTGAATACAAGGACATAAACTTCTCGAACTCTATCATTTCCCGGGGGCTTGAGGGTGCGAACTTGGTCATGGTTTCCAGCGTAAGGGCCAACCTGTTGAAATGGACGACCCTTGGTTTCCCTCGGGTGGCTTATGGATTCGGTACACAGGTCGTTTATCCTTTTCACGATTTTATACGGGCCTTCCCCCGAGTTCCGCAACTTTGATGATAGTCCACGACGACGTTTGGGGTTGTCAGCCAAACCAGGTCATCAACCTTAAATCCTCCAGCGTCGGCCTTGATGTCATAGGTCTTCTTCATTTTATCGCTGGCACTCTGGATGTTCAACCGGACTCGTTCGTGGATGTCGTCCATTCTCTGCCGAAGTTTGCTGACGTAGTCCTCTCCCGCAGTGTCTTGTCCTGGCGGTATCCCAAACTTCAGGTCACAAGGCAGTCTCAGTTCTCGGCCCATTATAATACTAGAAGGAGTTTGACCGGTTGACTCGTGTACTGCGGATCGATAGGCCATCAGGAACAAATGAAGATACTGGTCCCAGTCTCCTTGATGGTCAGAGACAACCTTGGACAAGTGGCGGTTGATCGTCCTGTTCATCCGTTCCACCATTCCATCGGACTGCGGATGTAGGGCCGTGGTTCTTGTCTTGCGGATGTTCAGCAAGAGACATATTTCTTGGAACAGGTTGGATTCGAAATTTCTGCCTTGATCCGAGTGCAGCTCCATTGGAATACCGAATCGACATATCCACTCTTTCACCAAGACGTCGGCGACGGTGATGGCTTCCTGGTTGGGCAGGGCATAGGCTTCCGCCCACTTACTGAAGTAGTCCATTGCCACAAGGATGTATTCATTCCCGTGGTCGGATACGGGAAACGGGCCGGCGATGTCAATGGCGATTCTCTCGAACGGGCTGCCTACGTTGTACTGACGCATCGGGGCCTTGGGGCGTATTCGGGGTCCATTGCTAGCAGCGCATACAGCGCACTTTCTGCACCAGTCCTGGACCTCAGCTTGACAATTGGTCCAGTAAAACCGTTGCCTCACTTTCTGCAGGGTCTTCGTCACTCCCAGATGTCCTCCAGCGACTCCATCATGGATTTCCCGCAGCACTTCCTCTCTTCTGTTCCTGGGAACAATTATTTGGCGTCTGTCTTCCCCACCAATATCGGCCTCCAACACACGTTTCAGGATCCCATTGTCCAGAATAAGAGAGTTCCATTGTGCCCAATAGGACTTAACAGCCGGCGAGTAACCTGCGACTTCCTGCCATGATGGTCTTCGATTGCCCTTCTTCCAGCTGACGACTAAGCCAAAGTCGGGGTCTTTCTCTTGGTTTCTGGATCTTGCTGTCGTTCCAGTTGTCATCCATTGCCGCGGTTCTACAAAGTGTTGCTTCTTTCTCTTCTGCTCGTCGGCAATGTGAGCAATCATCTGTAAGAGCCATTTGAGAGCTGCATGGTCAGTTCTCAACAGGAATCTTCTTCCATACACGTACTTGTAGAAGTGCTCCACTCCCTTTACAACAGCTAACACACAGTAATTGCGCTGGTTTGCTGAGCGTCTGCTGAAATAACCAATGACCTTCTCCTGCCCTCCTGGATCTGAGATAGGACAGCTCCAAGTCCCACGTTGCTGGCGTCCGTATCCAAAATGAACTTCCCGTTGGGTAAGGGATAGCTCAGAACAGGTGCGTTAATCAAAGCTCCCTTCAGCTTCCTGAACGAGTCTTGGCATTCTTCGGACCACTGGAACTTTGTTTGACCTTCCGTGAGCCTGGTCAGTGGTTTAGCGATGTTTGCGAACCCCAGCACATATCGGCGATAGTATGTGCACAAACCAAGGAAACTTCGAAGTTGGTGAATGTCTTTTGGGATGGGCCAATCCTTAACAGCTTTGATCTTCTGGTCATCCACTGCTACTCCTTCCCAGAGACAACGTGGCCGAGGTATCGTACTTCTTTTGGAACAGATGGCATTTCTTAGGGCTCAGCTCAATCCGGAGTTCCTCAGTCGCAGGAATACTTCCTCCAAGTTTTCACGTGGTCCTCGAACGATCTGCCGACCACAATTATGTCGTCGAGATACACTAGACACGTGTTCCATGAGAGTCTCTTCAGCACTGTCTCCATCAATCTTTCGAATGTGGCGGGAGCATTACAGAGCCCGAATGGCATAACGGTGAACTGCCACAATCCTGAGCCGATGGTAAAAGCAGTCTTTTCTCGATCTTCCTGAGCCAGTTCTACTTGCCAATATCCACTCTTCAGATCAAGGGTCGAGAAAATCGTGGAACCAGCCAACGTGTCATGGGTGTCATCTATTCTTGGGAGAGTCCTTCTGCAAGTCTTTCCTGGAGTACTTGTTTTTTACCCGTTGTTTCCAGTTCCCTTTCCTCCAATTCCTGTTTCAATTCCGCTACCTTCAAGTCCGCAAGGCGCACTTTTCTTGAACACATTTTGTCTTTGACGAGGTATCAGTCTGTTTCACACGAAAAAGTTTATCAGTTTGTTAAAAATTCATTTCGCGAATTCTTTTCCACGGGCCACCAGTCTATTGTCTGTTTCACGCGAAGAGTGTATCAGTTTATATTCCCACGCACAATTGTCCACTTCGCGAAAACCGGGCCACTGTCTATTTTCTGTTTCACGCGAACAGTGTATCAGTTTATATTCCCACGCACAATTGTCCACTTCGCGAAAACCGGGCCACTGTCTATTTTGGGCGTACAAAAAGGTCTATCAATTTATTTTTCTGACTATCCACTCCACGATCACTTGTTTATTTTCAAAATCTCACTTCCGACACCAATTGTAACGTAAATAAACTTAACTTGGTTTTAATAATTTATTTCACACTTAAATCTACAACTTAATTTATATTACGCCACTGTATAGCTCGATCGTATGGGCTCGTTCAGACTGTCCGACTCCACTTGAGGGTTGCCTATTTATCTCCGATACAGCATTCTCGATGTTTCGAATTCTGGCAGTTGGCGACCGGCGTGTTCCAATATTGACCGTTGTTTTCCGCGGCAGAGCGACTGGATGGTTCTCGAATATCTCCGGGGATGATCTCATCGTTGTCGATGGCAACGCGTGAGGCGACAGGTCCGGCCTAGGTTCGTTACAATACGTATACAGTGCGTCTACGTTTACAGTCCGTCTAACTATAAATCCAGCTTTATAACTAAGATGTCTATTTTATAACTGATGGACTGGCCGTCAGCCGTCAGGTGACTTTAACACACAGTTCCTGGCGGACTATATATGAGAGAGAGAGATGTTGTGAAGGATGGAAATACGACAAGGCAGAAGATACAAATTGGCTATGGCATTACATTGGAAAAACCTATTTCTTGTTATTTTTTTCAAGGGAAATATTTACTACTTTGAATGAGATGAGTTTTTAAAAAAGAATCACAGTGAGGAACTTAATGCGACATATTTTCATGATATCTTTCAGGAACAAAAGAATTCCATTGAGCCTCCATCTGAATAAAAATGATTTTTATATCTCTTCCGAAGTTTTCAGAAAGTTCAGGAATGAAAAAAATTATTGATAATCAAATTTATATTCGATATCATGAAGTTAGAAGTGCAATTGAACTAAATTGGGAACTCCGGCGATTTCAAAATTTGTTATCATAATGCCTACATAAAAAACGTTTATGTAATCTATAGAGTTTCGTGTCTGTAGAAAAAATGGCCCAATTAATTTTGGGAAATACTAAGGAAAATAGTACGTGTTATTGGGAATAAAAGTGATATTTTTTCTATCGAGCGTGACGGAGGTCGACGGACAATCCGTAGGGAAGTCTATTCCAGCCTGGCGCTGTAAAAGAATATCTTTACTCCGGCGGAGTAAAAGTATGCCGTTAGTTCAACGGAGTAAAAATTCCATGTATATTTAAAATGTTTGTAGAAAACATTCTTCGATTTAAAAACATATATCTGCGTTTGTTCTCGGAAAAAAAGGAAAATTTTGGGAATAAATTATATCACATTATACTTTTATAAATATTATTAACCAACATTAGTTTAAGCAATTGCTTGGGAAAAACATCAAATTCTCCCCCGAATCAAACAAAATCCTACCAACCCACATAGATACTAATAATAAATCTATTAACTTCAGCTACAATATAAATAGAGGCACAAAAATAAAACTAAGTTATATAAACAAGAGAAGTCACGTAAAATGTTACAAGTTTGTGCGTTACTGAGAAATTAAATTGAAATTTTCTCATAAGTTCGGAAACCTGTGAAAATGTGTTAAAAAAATCCACAAATCACTACCTACACTCCATGCTTACTCACCTATGAAATTTCACATCCAGCCCTTTTTTGTATCTAACTACACAATTTAGGCTGCACACGAAGAAGGCATATATATTTAAGAATGTTTATTACTTGTCAAACAGTTCAGAAACACTGGATAAATTTATAAAAAACTTTCAAAACACCACACGAAAACACATATAAACAATATACGAAACCAATGTTATGCCTGAACTGATTCTGTCCTTTTCCACAGGTTTTGATATCAATGGTCTCTTTCTCACAACCAGTCCATATTATTATAATGTCTATGCTCGAATCAGTGCCAAAGATTATTGTTCTACGAAACTCTACTCTTTGTCAGTGCATTACCAAAGATTATTGTTCACTCTACTCTTTGGCATTACACCAGGGTTTAGTTTCAAATCTCAACAGATTTTTTGTTATGCAATTATCGTATGCGGAATATTTCACGTCACCTTTATAACATGTACGATTTTCAAACTGAATCACTAAATTTCCTACCGTTAAAATCGTTTCCATGGCTATAATGGCTTGAATTATTACAGCTTGGTACTTTCGGTCGAAAAAGTCCGTTGTACCAGACCAAGAAGATATCGTTCAGCACCTACGAATGAAGCCTGTTCACCGAACAATTGAAAACGCTGTTGGATGATTTCTTTTGTGCCCCCCCTAGCCCGATATCATCCCTATCAAAATGACGATGTGGAATACTTGTGGGGAGAAACTATTATGCAAGTTATGCAAACAGTTTGGGAAGATTGCAAATGGGTACAACTGAAAAAACACGGAGTGAACTTCATTCTCAACCAGGACGAAGCCGAACAGCTGGTACGAGTCAACCGAAGCTTGTTGGCCATGTTGGAGATTATAAATATCATAACATAATTGAGGGTATAAATACATTTTTCTTCAATCAACCGCAAGAATGTTTCGGGAAATCGGAACTTTTCCAAAAACTCTGTGAACTTTCACCAGACAGTATGTTGACTAATGCATTGAAATAATACTTTTTCCACCTACCTCTATCCAAAGTATACATTTCCTGGCCTCATTGTAGGGAGCAAAGTCGTACTTTTCCTCCCTAGAGAGGAAAAGTACTTTTCCTTCCTAGGGAGAAAAAGTAAAAGTGACGTCATGGTACGTCATCAATAAAATAACTTTACGGCATTGACGACCTAAACTATATTCTATTATATAAGTATAAATTTTACCGTTTATTTATAGAACACCCTGTATTTTGCAAAATGGTAGAAATCAGTAAATTTTTATTTTAATTAAACGATTTTTACATTAATAATTTGACTTCAATTCATAGATTCATCCGGTTTTCGAATTTAGGACAGAAGTATTGTAGCATGCTATGGTCGATTAACAGTTTCAAAGTGTGTTACGCTATAATATATCTACAAAATATAAAATAATATTTAAAAAATGAGTGATTCAAACGAATTTGAGGATATAAATAATACACTTCCGGATATTTTGGTACAAGTTAATGTAACAGTACAATCTCTATTACCCCAAAAATCTAAAGAAAAATACGAAAAACAGTATTTACATTTCAAGCAATGGGCTGAAGAAAAGTATATTCATACTCACTCAGAAAATGTTATTTTGGGGTATTTTTCGCTATTAGCAAATACATTAAAAGCCTCTACATTGTGGTCCAATAATTCGATGCTACGTACCATGCTTCAAATAAAAGAAAAAGTGGATATTAAATACCCAAAATTAATTGCTTTCTTGAAAAGACAAAACCAGGGATATAAACCTAATAAGGCAAAAACCTTCTCAAGAGAGGAAGTAAATAAATTTTTACTAGAAGCCCCCGATGATAATTATTTATTAATGAAGGTAAGATATTTTCAGAAGTAAATATATTAAGAAAATAAAAGTTAAACGGCAAATATTATAATAGAGCTACAACAATACGCTATGTTCATGATTCCGCAGAAGTTGCCTGTGAGTCCTGGTAGCTACGAGTTGGTGCACCGCTCACTGTTCATGATAAGCTTGTAGGTGTTGGTTCGAATTCCGGCGTCAACAGCTTTTTTTTTTAATTCTTTTTTCTTTGTTTTGTAGGTTCTCCTCATTTTCGGAATTTCAGGAGCATTCAGGTGTGACGAGCTCCTTAAAATGGCCACTACAGATATTGAAGATAAAGGTTCAATTTTAATAGTAATTATATCAAATTCTAAAACAAATATACAGAGAAAGTTTGTAATCAATGCTTCACTGGGGAATGGCCCTAATTATATTGACATTTATAGAAAATATATATCGTTACCCCCTAAAACAGATCAGACACGTTTATTTGTCTGCTATAGAGCAGGAAAATGTATCAACCAAATGGTTGGAAAAAATACTATTGCTAAAATTCCTAAAAAAATGCAGAATTTTTAAAATTGCCTAATGCCATAAATTATACCGGGCATAGTTTCAGAAGAACCTCTGCAAGTTTACTTGCAAATTCTGGAGGAGACATTCTTGCTTTAAAGCAACACGGAGGTTGGAAGTCTACGAATATCGCTGAAGGTTATGCGGAACAATTTCTTCCAAAAAAGCGAAAAATTTCGAACCAAATTATGGGAGTCACTGAATTAACGAAATTGATTGTAATCAGCAAAATACGAGTACTTCCGGGGGATACCAGCTGTATAATAATGTTGTTAATGAAAATATCACGAAAACTGCGCTGGCTCCAGCTCTCACTTCTAGTGGTATTCAAATAACCACTGCTCAAAACTGCACGTTTAACATTAGCATAAATAATTACTCTACCACAAATTAAAAATATGTAGGATGCAAGAATGAAAATAACGTGCCTATAAGTTATACTGTACCTACTTCTTAGTTTTAGTTCTTTAATAAATTTTGTTTGTTAGTTTCATAAATAAATTATTTAAAAATGACTTGTTATTTGAGGGAGGCGGAAAAATCATATGTATAACATGGGGGTAAAGTGCCTTTTCCTCCCTTGAATGATTACTTCATCCTCGGGAGGAAAAGTAGCACTTTCCTCCCTTGTTATACAAATAGCCATTTTTATTATAGAATCAAAATTGTAAATGATTTGTATATTTCTACGTTTTTTTCTATTTTTGTCCACCTTTTTCTTTTTCAGGTGGGGTTGAGTTCCCATTGAAATATCCATTGACTTCCCATTCAAATATCAAAGTGGTTGTGACGTCACGACGGAACTGTCACATTTTCATAGATGGCAGCAAATATAATTCAGAACTGTCAAATGTCACAAAACGATACATTAACATAGACTGTGACGTCACACACAAGATAGCAGTAAGCTGTCAACAGTATGACAGTTGGGGGTTTGAGCAGAGCTTCGTCATTCAAAGCTTGACTCTTTAGTAACATGGATATGACAGATTGGCATCACTCGTATCCAGAGCTGGATTGATTTATACCAACAAGACATTGTCGTGTGTCCGAAATGTCGAGTTGAAAGATTGAGATGGGATTTGGAGGACGATACTTCTTGCTACGTTTCCTTAATGTGAGGTTAGTCTGAACTTTGTTTGAGACTGGATGACATCATCGTTTTTGACTTGTTCAGACAAGTCTGTACTTGTCTAGAATGGTCCCTCCAATTCATTGCCCCCACACACCTTTGGGGTTATGTTTGAAAGTGAGGTTAGAATCCCCATCTCTTTAAATTTTGAGGTTATGTTTCCCCTAAAAGTGAGGTTATGTCACACAAAGAAGAGTGAGACTGAATGACGTCATCATTTTTTATAGAGGTTATGTTTCCTCAAAGTGAGGTTTCTGTATGAGGAATAAAAAGTCGATAAACACTTATTTTATTGATACATATTTTTTTTTATTGAACAATACATGATATATACGGTGTGTCTCACATCTCATGGAAACACCCCCGTATCTTTCGTAATTATTGGAGTAGAATTCTGAAATTTTCACGATTGTTATATATATATATATATATATATATATATATATATATATATTTATATATACCGAGGATGAGTCAAACTCTCTCTGGGGTTAACCTAAGTGACATATCACATATTAGGCAATCCATACCACGTGACCCAATATGGCGGTTGTTGGCACACAAACTGATAATCGCCATAGGAACATCATTGTCAGTGTGTACCTTTGGCTTGTAAAAGTGTATTTTTGTTTATTTACGAAGCTTTTGTGTTGTTAATTAATAATATTCAAATGGAGCGTGATTACCTGAAGACACTATTGTTGAAAAGCAGAGGCTTTAGTGAACGGTATGCTTGAAAATACATCCCCATCTTCTGTTTACATTTTTATCAATGTATTTGTTACAGGTATAAAATGAAGTTGAGGGGATTGATCAGTGATTTAGATCCTTTTTACACTGAATATTTCTGAACTGAATTGTTCAATTGTTGGTGCTCCTCCTGATACGAATATGGATATTATTTCGTATTTGCTTTTTAAGCTTTCCCAAATGCAGATGAAGCCCTATACAAGTTTAGAATCCATACATACTTTGAATCTGGCTTCGTTGTGAAGGTGAGAACAAAAATTCAGAATCATTTATATATTTTAGTAAGTCTAGTATGTTTTTTTCTAGGCAGCAGGTTTTTTCTAATGGGTACATGTACAGTTGCAAATCTTGAGTCATCGAAGTGAATTATTATAAATTAGGAATAATAATACATAAGTAGCAATTTATAACTTCTGATCTGATCTATTATGTTTATTGCCACATTTGTTTATTATAAGAGACATTGATTTGATATTTAAGAATATTACTTCTCAACTTTCATAATAGTTCTTTCTAATCGACATAACTTTTTTTCAGGTCAAGTATTCACAAAAGGCAAATTAAAAACCTTCAGATGTTTGGTACATAATTTCCTGAAATATCTAAAAAGGGAAGGTTTGAGATTAAAAGACATATTTCTAAATATTTGTATTTATTCAGTCACCAGAATCCTAAAGAAAATTTGTATTCCAGTAATTCAATAACAATACCTATAAGAATGTTTTTTGAGGAGGTAGGTACATATATATGAACATTCTTTAGGAGTTTTCTCTACTTGAAGTGGAAAATATATCAATTATCTATATATATATACAGGGTGTTCCAAATTAAGACGGCACCATTGCCAACTCCGTTATTATTGATGCTACGATTTCGGTTAAATGGGCAAACTGGTAGCATTTTTAGTGGCCTTCTCGATGCCGAAAACAAAAAAAAATTGACAGTCGCGTTGTCATAATATTTCATAAAATGATATTTTTTTCAATGGAACACCCTATATTTTTTCATGCATTTCGATTAGTAATAACATTCTCAACAACAAAGCTCATATCACTTTTCTTCCTAAAGTGGAAAATGAGCATTTTATGTGAAATATTTATTTCTTTCACTAGTACAAAAAATTTCTTTGTTTTGGCTTAATAAAACCTCATGATTGTCCAAACACCCATTTTGTACTTATACGAATGACAATATTTTGTTACTAATAGCAAAATAAGACAGTAAAAGAAAAATTAGCTGGGATATGAACTCGTGAAACCCGTGATCATCATTCGCACCATTCAATTGACACCACTAAGCTATTTGGTATTAATGTACAAAACGATAAATGTTTCCTATTATTACAACTGTCTTATTTTCACCTTTACTGAAAAGAAGTCAAATGAGCTTTGTTGTTGAGAATGTTATTACGAATCGAAATGCATGAAAAAATATAGGGTGTTCAATTGAAAAAAATATCATGCTACCAGTTTGCCCATTTAACCGAAATCGTAGCATCAATAATAACGGAGTTGGCAATGGTGCCGACTTAATTTGGAACACCCTGTATATATATATATATATATATATATATATATATATATATATATATGTATATGTATTATATATATATATATATATATATATATATATATATATGTGTATATATATATTCTCTAATTATATAGAGTTGTATCATCTGAAGATGACTGTCATTTGATTCAGAATGATTTAATCAATTTCACCAATTACTGTGAACAAAATTTTTTGAAAATCAATATTGATAAGTGTAAAATCATGCGTTTTTATAAAATACTCAATCCAACTATTTTCAACTATAGTATACATGGGGTTGATTTGCAAGCTGTAACTAGTATCAGTGATTTAGGGATAATATTTGATAAAGAACTCAATTTCAACGATCATATCAACAATATTTGTAATAAATCTCTCAGGATGGTGGGTTTTATAAAGAGGCAAGCTAGAAATATTTCTGATCAGAGCAATTAAGACGTTGTATATTTCACTTGTTCGAAGCATTCTGGAATATAATAGTATAATTTGGTCACCAATTTACAATTGCCAGAAGGACCGTTTAGAGAGAGTACAAGGTCGGTTCACAAGTTTTCTTGTTTTGAAACTTGGACTTTCCTTCCACGGTCTCGACTCTCTAACAAGAATTTCATTGTTGAATCTAGAAACTTTAGAACAGAGACGAATTAATGCCATGTCATTTTTTTTATTCAAAATTGTAAATGGCGTCATAAATTGTACAGAGATATTAGAAAAATTATCATTTCATGCCAACTCTAGAACCACCAGAACCTGCAACACTTTCTATGTACAAACACATCGTACTAATTATAGTCGCACCGCTTTCTGTTGTAGGCTTCAAGAAAACTACAATATCCATCATTCATCAATAAACATATTCAATATCCCTTTTTACGTATTTAAGAAACAACTTAAATTCTCCGTCACTCCTACCTGAAAACTTGCAATGTTATTCAATTCAAGCAATTTATTTTTACCGTATCCTTTACTTATATTTTTTTTTATTGGTGCCCCTTTTTACCCATTTAAAGCACGCCTCAGCGTGTTTAAATCGAACTTTAAAAAACGCGCGTTTTTTAAAGGTAACCATGACAACATCAACAAATCGAGAAACGTGAAGTCTAAATGACAAATTTTTGATTATTGATCTGACAGGAGTACCTTGTAACGTCAGATAAAATATTACTAACAATTCGTTCATTTATATGTGCTCCTCCATCCATTTGATGAACTTTTCATATTCTTTTTTATATATATCACTGGATTTTCGCGGTATTAACCGCGATTCTGTCTCACTATTCGAAAAATCGATATTAGAATCATTCATTTTTGAGCTCTGGTGATAACAAATATTGATCTTTGGTAACAAATTGCAAATGAATGTTTTTCTCATTTCCATGACAACGAAAGGTATACTGATGTCACATCACGAATTCAACCTTCTTGCATTATTAGTTCTTATTTCTATTTTTTGTAGTAATAATACCAGTATATATGATTTCAAAGTGCACCAATAAAAAAAATAACGTAAAGTATTCGTGGATAACTGGTCTTAAAAACACTTGCTCTATTTCGAGCACTCCGGCTGCGCCGTCGTGCTCGAAAAATCGCGCGTGTTTTAAAGCCCTTTTTATCCACTTATACTTTAATATACTATTATATACATGTACCTAAGTTCACTATTGTCTTTTTATATACACATAAATTTCTGTTTATTGTTTGTTTGTCGTTAAATGTATTAGTTTAGTTGTATCGTTTAGATTAGTTGTACCATAGTAGTAGTAGTTGTACCATTTGGAATCTGTATCGAATTCTGTAGACATATATATGAACTTTATTTGCAATGGGACCTCCTAATGCACAATGGTTCAGAGATATACAAGTAGGCAAAATCATACAAGTAATCGTAGGAACAAATCACAAAAGTCTGAAATAGGTAGGTATCCATGACGGAATGAAGGATGTTATCACGAATGTGCAGGGGGCCTCCTGATACTTGTTTTGAATCCAAGTTTCTAAGGAAAAAATCAAATCACAAAAGTCTGAAGTTATAGGTAGGTATCCATGACGGATGTTATCACGAATGTGCACACAGGGTATGTCTGCTGCAGCCTCTCTGATACTTGATTTTCAAATCCGTAAGATCTTCTAGGTTGATTGCAGCTAACCATAGAGCTCTTCTCCTCCTCGATAAGTCATTTTAACTGGTCAAAAACTTATGATTTGAAACTGTAGACACCGAGTGAAACCCGACTCTATCCCTGTCGTGACGGGACCCACAGTTAACTACAATGCAAATAAGGGAATTTTTCCTCAGTTGAAGCACGAATTATAATCCTAAATTGAAAAAACTACTCAAATTCGCACAGAAAATCACAAAATAAACACTTTTACCACTATGGTCGCTTATGACGAATTGCAATGTGTGCCAACAGCCGCCATATTGCTTTCGTTTTGACAGGTCGATGGATTGCCTAATACCGATTTTTGCGAAAAATAATAGTAGGGGGAAAGATAGGCTCAAAATTCTTACGGATTCGTGATCAGGGCATCAAATTTAGTAACAATCCAAATTTTCGCTGAAAAATTTTCAGTTTGGAAAAATCCGAATTTGTCTCACTTCTCATGGAGACACCACACCGTACGTATCTTCCGCAATTATTGGAGTAGAATTCTGTAATTTTCAAGATTGTTAGATACACTGAGGATGAATCTAAATCTCTTCTCGGGTTAACCTGAGTGACATACAGTGCGCGCCAGGGGCGATGGATAGAACGATTTTTGCGAAAAATGATATTAGGGGGCAGGATAGGCTCAAAATTGTTTACTCTCGTTTCAGACGTCCATCATCTTGAAGGATTTGGAAGATTTTCACGACGTCTTGAATGCTTGTATCTGCAATCGTCTTCAGGTGAATAATGACAAGCTCAAGTGCTACTTACTTATTTATATGTCTGTCGGTGTAATGGTGCGTGTGGTTTCGCGTGGTGTGGTGGTGAATGAAGTTTAGCGCTTCTGCAGTCCGCCAGAAAGGGTGATTAGTGGTTTCCATACGTTCTTGATCTCAACGCTTGGTTGATTAAAGGTGTATGGTGCTCAGTCCAGGCGTGGTCAGTATAATTTCATAGTGATAGAAATACTTATGCTTTATTTTATTAGGTAACCTATGTAGTGGTGGAGTTCTACTACAACAATACATTATTTATATCTGCAGCACCCGAAAAGTGGGTAAAAGAAAATGCATGCTGGTGACCATAAAAAAAGGACAAAGAGAGGAAGTTGCTAAGGGATGCTATAGATCCAGAAAAAGACTGGACATTATTAAAAGATGTTACAATTTTAGGACATTATGGTTAGTCATCTAAGCACCTCTGTATTTAAAAAGCTGAAACTTGTATTCAAATTCTCTAAAGCCAGAATATGTTCGTCCACAGTTTTTTTCTGAAAACATCAACTTTACAAAAATCTAAGTAACGAATATTCAATAAGAATCTATCATAAACAAAAATTGATTTGTACAAGCATTTCACAAAAGTGTTAATGAACCCTCCCCAACATCCTTATATTTTTTGTGATCTGTTGATTTATTTTTTGATTTTCCTGAAGACAAGACTTTATTACTTGAGAATCATTTCCTAGATGAAGATAAAATAACATTTTTTTTCCTACATATTATATTCTTGAACAAAAAATACATAAGCAATATTAGAAGTGAATCCTCCATTTGAAATCCTCATAATATTCCTGTACTATTCATTTTATCACATTTTAGCAACTTACAAAGAAGCTTTATATAACGAAGGAAAACTAGCAAAAACAGATTTGGAAAGGGATGGAGATTCCAACTCCTGTATAGGAGTTATACAAAAGAGGCGAAAAAAACCAAACCGAAAATATCGAGATGATTCAAGTTGAAGGATTTGAGAATCATGGAAGTTGTAATGTTTAGGAAATTTCAATTTGTCTACTGTATTATATAGTGACCCGTTGAAAGTACCTACCATATGTGAAACTTTTTAATTATTCTTTTCTTAGATAATTTTACAATAATAATAATATTTATAAAATTATCTGCATCTGTTGAATCTCAAATCAATAAACAAAAAATGAGTACAAGAGTAAGTATCATATTTCATCCTAACAAGAAGTATTATTCAAAAAAATACACGTTTTTCATAAATATACCAGAATCAAAATGTTATTTTTCTCCATTTTTTATTGTCATTGTGGTGCTTACTAAGCTAGTCACTGTATAATTAGGTTAAATATTTTTTAATAGAAAAATATATATGTTTTAGCTGCAGTTAGGGCTAACTACTGCCATATTTCAGAAGACACCTTTGAAAAGACTACCATGTCATGGTTTCAGTTTGCTAAACTGGGGTATTCAAGAGAGAAAAATTAAATGTGTTCCATTTACTCAATCACAATTTGTTCTAGATATATTTTCATATTTCATATACATATTTTGGAATATTTCGAGATTTTTTGTTATCGCAAGTGAATTTTATTTTTATATAAAAACTTATTGACATATGTGTTTTCTTTTGTCCAAAGCTTTCAGAAAAAAACTTGAAATTTGTTAGTGATGCAATCGTTCAGTGTTGCAACCTCCGCGCCATTCAAATAGACCCTGCTGCAACTTCTCTGTAAGCTCTATTGCACGGACCGAAATAAATTTGTTACCGGTGTGTGTCCGCATGATGAATTTATTTCGGTCCGTGCAATAGAGCTTACGGAGAAGTTGCAGGAGGGCCTATTTTAACGAAAGTTTGTTCCCGAGATTTGAATTCCTACTATTTATTTCTGACTCGGGGTGTTAGTACTTTATAATTTTTAGGTGCTGACCACAATCTAAATAGACTGTTGGCCAGTAATTAGATTTAAAAATTGCAAAATTATACTTGAACATAGATGAGTTTTTATGCAGTGGTATGCAGATAAGTGAGTGCTACAATTTAAAATTAGTTTATTTTTCAATTCTTTCTAAAGGGCTGGTTTCAACAGTTCACACTAATTGTGAAAATGAGCTTGAAGCAATATAACACTTACCTACTCATGTAATATTCAAAATATACTAATGAAACTTATCAGACATTTATCAGAAAATATTTGAGCAATGTTATTCCTAAAACTAATGTAATGATTCATATATAATACCGTCATATAGTTGTAACATTAAAGTAAGTTGATACTACAATTTTATCATTACATTTCATACTTGCAAGAATATGTCTGCATGTTTACATTATGTAACATTATTATATGTAACTTTAGTGTCGGGCAGTTTCAGTACTTACAGTGACCTTACAGTAAGATTACATTCCAACCTTACACCTTATTTTGAATGATTACTGTAACATATTATATATATATATATATATATATATATATATATATATATATATATATATATATATATATATATATATATATATTACCTTGCTCAGTGGGAAGTACTGCCGGATTGGGAGCAGCTCTTGATGTTGAACTTGTTTCCGATCCTTCTGATCTTCTCGGAGACACCTCTGATGTACGGAAGGCAGATCACTGTGTTTTGTTGTTGCTTTTCAGATGTCTTAGGTCTCTGGAATTGTTTCAATACTTCTCCTAGGAGTTTCTTGGGGTATCAATTCCGGTGAAAGTTCTCTCTGATGTGGTTTAATACGGCATATTTTTGTCGGACAAAGGAAGAGAGGGATCGTAAGAACATTGGTGGAAAGAGCGATGCACATATGCAACGACGAGGAGTCACTAGTTGCCGAATTAAACCACATCAGAGAGGACCTCCACCGGAATGGATATCCCAAGAAACTCCCAGGAAAACTATTGAAACAACTCCAGAGACCTACGACATCTGAAGAGCAACAACGAAACACAGTGATCTGTCTTCCGTACATCAGAGGTGTCTCCGAGAAGATCAGGAGGATCGGAAACAAGTTCAACATCTGTTTGAAGGTTGTAGACGATGTGGTAACTTAATTACTCTCGTTTCGGACGTCCATCGTCTTAATGGATTTGAAAGGTTTTCACGACGTTTCGAATACTTGCACGTGGATGACACTTTCATTATATGGAATCACGGAGATAAACATCTCCAGGATTTCTTCTCAAGAATTAACAAAATCAGGGATTTGATCAAATTCACGATGGAAATGGGAACCAACAGTGCCTCAATCTTTCTCGATGTGAACGTTGAGAGATCAATAGGCAATGAAATCCGCACCTCTGTCTACAGAAGGAAGACACATACGGGGCAGTACCTCAGTTACAGCTCCAACCATCCGAGTTCGAGAAAGAGAGGGATCGTGAGAACAGTGGTAGAGAGAGCGACGCACATATGCAACGACGAGGAGTCACTAGATGCCGAATTAAACCACATCAGAGAGGACCTTCACCGGAATGGATACCCCAAGAAACTCCAGAGAACGAAGACATCTGAAGAGCAACAACAAAGCACAGTGATCTGCCTTCCGTACATCAGAGGTGTCTCCGAGAAGATCAGAAGGATCGGAAACAAGTTCAACATTAAGATCTGCTTCCAATCCGGCAGTACTTTACGGAGTTTCCTCACCAAGACCAAACCTGACAACAAAAATGAAATCAGTAAGAATTGCATTTATGAAGTTCCATGTGAATGCGAAGATTCCTACATTGGAGAGACAAAGAGGCCGTTATCGGTAAGATTGGATGAGCACAAGAAATGGACTCAACGTGGAGAAACGTCAAAATCGGGCATCGCTAATCAGCACGCCTGGGGTCCTATTCTTGACCATTCGTAGTTGTCAAGGTCACTCGCATGTCTTCAAATTGCGAACGAAACATGAATGTGGCATTCTTCAGCATTCGTAGAATGTTCGAACGTTCGTATCAAACAGCGAATGGGTATTTTTACTCGCAACCGACTTACGAATACAATACATGACTACAATCACAACACAATGTAACCCTACTTTTTCAGGAGTTTTAGGTTTTATTATCGTTAAAACTTTATATTAATTTCATGTTAAATAAAGTTGAAAATGGACGATTTGCAATATATTGCCGCAATTGAAGATCTAGAGATTGCAGAACAACCAGTTGAAAGGCATAATCGATTCGAAAACTTGAGTCCTTTTGAGATCTCAAATGAAGATCAGTTTTGTGTGTGTTTATCCGAAAATTTTCCACTTAATAGCCATGGATTTTTCTTCATGAATTCTAATAGGATATTCTTCTGCTCCATAGAGGAATTAGCCGTTCTTTTTGTTTTCTGAATTGTCTCCATCGTTATTCATTCCTCGTCAGTCGCCCACACAAATTCAAATAGTATAAATGATATCAACCGACACTAGACATACGTCAATTTTGTCTAATTGCGCCGTTGCCAAAAGGGTCACTCGCAACTATCGGACGACTTTACGACTGGCTGTCAAGAATATGTTTTTCCACGAGTGTTCGCAAATGGAGTCTTCGCAAGTGTGCGTGTGCTTGGGTTTGCGAAGGATGTCAAGAATAGCGCCCCAGGACTGAGCACCATCGAATTCTATGGGACGACGCAAGTGTTCCACATAGAGAGGAGCATTGGTTCAAACGAAAGTTCAAAGAGGCCGCCTACATCGAAGCCAATAACGCCATTAGTCAACCAAGCGTTGAGATCAAGAACGTATGGAAACCACTGATTGCTCTTTCTGGCGGGCTGCAGAGGGGCGAATCTTCACGCACCACCATACTGCGCGAAATTACACGCACCACTGCAGATGGCGGAATTACATGCATCATTGCATCGGCAGTCATATAAATTGGTAAAGTAGCACTTAAAGTTGTCAGTATTCACCTGAAGACGATTGCAGATATACAAGCATTCGAAACGTCGTGAAAACCTTTTAAATCCATTAAGACGATGGACGTCCGAAACGAGAGTAATCAATTTCAACATCAATCTGCATCCAATCCGGCAGTACTTTACGGAGTTTCCTTACCAAGACCACACCTGACAACAGAACTGAAACCAGTAAGTTGTATTCATGAAGTTCCATGTGAATGCGGAGATCGCTACATTGGAGAGACAAAGAGGGCGTTATCGGGATTGGATGTGCACAAGAAATGAACTCAACGCGGAGAAACGTCAAAATCGGGAATTGCTGACAACGCGTGGTTTGAGCATAGAATTGTAATTATAATATACTGACTAGAATGCGTTTCAAGCTGCGCGAAATGTCCCATGCATGGTGGCCGCCATTGTTGTTTATGTCCTCCTCGCAGTAGCGGAACAATTCCAGTGGCATTGCTTGTAATGGAAAATAGGGTATATCATAATAAAACGTTTTTTTTTAATAAATGATGCATCAAAGATACAGAAAATTGTGAATATAAATGTTATATACCTATGTAAAAAATTTTTCCACCCATCTATTATATGAAGATATATGAGACATGTTTCACATATCCTTATAATTGAATAGGTATTTCTATCAAATTTTTTATTGCACTATCACATCAATATTTGAAAAATGAGTAAGTTATAAGGTCACATTTGATGTGGGTGCCAGATCATAGGGGGTTCAGAGATAACAAAGAATAACAAACACACAATTTCCTGACTCAGAAACCTTCTGTGGAATCTCTTAAGTCCATGAGAGAGAAGAGTTTCGAGGCTGCGAAACATGAAATGAAATCTCACTGGAATAAAGTGCCAGGATAAAGACAATAAGCGAAAAGGCTAGTGAACCTATCGCCAAAGAAAGTTAAACAGCTTCTCGAGTTGGACAAGAAATACTTGAAATTGGTAACGGGACTCTCACTGGACACTGCCCTCTGAGGAATTTTTTAACATTGTATTTATCCATTTTTTATGTATGACCACGCATAACTTTTTACAGAGGAGTCCGATTCCGATGATTATTTTTTCATTGGATAGGGCATACTCCGAAGTTGGTCCCATTTGAATTTTAAAAAAATCCGCTCCTAAGGGTAGCAAAATGGAAAATATTTATCGTTCACCCTCTGAATTTTGATCCGTTAACCGATTCTATCAGGCATAACTTTGTACTGGGTTTTCCGATTTGGATGATTTTTTTTATTACCTAGGGTATACCTCATAGTTGATCATATTTGGGTTCGGAATGAATTAATCCACCCCTATGGGTAGAAAAATAGGGAATGATTTTTCACTTGTGAACATTGGCACACATTTGTAGTTGACATTGACAGATCGCTATTGTCATTATTTTTGTTCTCCTACATCCGTCACAATAATAACATTCTATGGAAGGATGAAATTATATACAAAGTGATGAAATGAACTTACCAGAACTATCAAAAATAATTTATATTATATAACAATAAATAGTTGAGGTAGATAATCGTATTATTTAACTGTTAGTAGTTGAAGTAAGGTGGGTAAGTAAGTATTTTGGAATTAATCAAAAGTTAAGTAGGTAGTAATTAGTATATTTCAGCCACAAAAAATTGAAAAATTAAAAAAAATTTACAAAAAATTAAACCGACGAAAAACGGAACTGAAAATCAAAAAATAAAATAAACTTCCTTAGTCTTGATAACTAAGCTCCTAAACTAATGTAAGTAACTAATTTCGAGTCGGCGCCAAACGAATAATCAACGAAGATCATTGAATTACTTCAAAAAAATTATCAGAATGTCACCGTGCATCTCGATGCCATTATTTTACTTACCTAGCTTGTTTGTTTGGCGCCGACTCAAAATTAGTTACTTACAATAGTTCAGGAGCTTAGTTATTAGGACTGAGGAGGTTTATTTTATTTTTTGCTTTTCAGTTCCGTTTTTCGTCGGTTTAATTTTTTGTTAAAAAGTTTTTATATTAGTGATTTTTGCCTCTCGACTATACCGTATATTTTCATTGTTTGAGAATATTTTTTGCCATTTGTTTAATTCTGTATTGTTGACGCTTCAAAATGTATCATATTAAAACTGTTTTTTGAAAATGCCTTTATCTGAAAGGGAAAGGATTGAAATTTTAATTATGATTGGTGTTGGCGATATGATGCGGACTCAACAAGATGAATGCAGATTATTCCATGAAATGCACCCAGATAGTGAACCTATTTCACAATCTACTGTAAGCAGAAAAGAGCGAAAATACAGAGAATTAGGACACGTGAGGGATGCACCAAACCAAGGTAGACCTACAGTTAATGAAAATAATCAACAAGACGAGACGTAATTTTGTCGACATCTGGATTTCTTATAAAATACATTAATTCCTGATTTGACCCAGCTTTTTCCTGATATTCAAATAGCCAATAATTTAGACCGCAGAAGGCGCACCGCATTATTTTGATGCAACTTTGGTAGTGTATCCAGTAGCTGCATAACTACGTATAATTTCATATAATAAATCTTAATACGTTTATTCTTTATTTCGTTTTTTGTAAAAATACAGTATCGTATGACTTTCTAATAAAATTTTGAAAACACCTTTTGTATTGTTGCCCACCCTCTATCAATTTGACGCAGCTTGTGATATATTTTTGGAATCAGCTCAGCAAGTTAACTCATGAATAAAAAAAATGAGGGTGTTCATTTAATAAAACCGCTGATGACGTCATCACTCGTAGGTAGATCACCCTGTATATTGGATTATTATTTTTAAAAACAGTAAATTAAAATAGAAAATCGAACTGTTTCGGGAATTTTTAATGATATTGTTTATTTAGCTAATAATGAATGTATGCGTTAAGCTGGATTTATAGATTGGGACGCAGCCGCTGTCGCTGCAGTTGACGTTGCCGTTCGAAGTTGAAGGTGCAGTTGTACATGTGTGCGTTTATAAATGCAGTAGCCGCTGTCGCTGCCGCTCGAAGATGACCAACTGTTATCTCTTGCGGCAGCGGCAACGAACGATTGACATGAAACGCAATATTCTGGAGCAGACATGTTCAATTTATGTGAATTTTGTGCCAATTGGATATTAAGACTTATGGAAGTTGTTGTTAATTTGTTAAATATAGATATAGGAGTATTCCTAGTTACCAGACAAATGTTTCAACATTAGAAATTTGGCACGTTTGACAAATTTCATAATTATACCTGCGCATGCGCTCTACTTCGAAAGTATAAATTGATCTAAATTTTCCCGACTGCTGTGGCAACGTCAACTGCAGCGGCTACGTCTCAATCTATAAATCCAGCTTAACTTTATGGACACACTGAAAAGGCGATATATCATTACCTACTACTACAAACTAATGTAACACTTCATTATGTGTAACAGTTTTTAATTATCCACTATGATCACTATAACAAAAAAGGCAACAAAGTACAAAGACACATCCAAACCGAACATAAAGAAATTAAAGAAAATTGGAATGATTTGGCAACGCTTATAAGTGCCAACCGACAACGCCGTTATGTTTACAAATAGATGATATAAATACTACCGTCATACGTTCAGTTGATTATCTTCGTCGCACGCATGTAATATGCTTATGAAGTCATACTTTTCTTCATTGTTTCGTGTCCTCCTTGCCTATCGCATAAGGGTGCCACGAAATTCGGGTGCGCAGTAGACTAAGCGCGTTCTAGACAGTATATTATAATTACAATTCTATGGGTTTGAGAGCATCATCGAATTCTATGCGACGACGCAAGTATTCTACATAGAAAGGAGCATTAGTTCAAACGGAAGTTCGAAGGGATCGAATACATCGAAGCCAATAACACCTTTAGTCAATCAATCGTTGAGATCAAGAACGTATGGAATCCACTAATTATCTTTTCTGGCGGACTGCAGAGGCGCGAAACTTTACGCACCACCACACCGCGCGAAATCACACGCACCAATGCACCGACAGACATGAATAAGTAAGTAGTGTGCCTTTTCGGAATTAAAAAATGGTTTTGAAAAAATAATTTTGAAAAAAGTAATCACTCGAAGCAAAGTTTGGAAAATCAAAAAACCCCATGCAAAAAAATTAAGTACACTTAAGTTTTCAGATGTTTGGTTAGAAGACACATACACAAACACAGAGAGCGAGAGCACTGAACAGAACGATGCGTTCAGTTCAAAGGACAGCGAAAGAAGAAAGAATGAGCCTGGCGATGATGATCGATCACGTAGAGCTCATCCAGTATTGAAACGACCCCTTTGGCCTTCCCCCACCTAACAACCAATTTTTATCGAAGATACCCGAACCATTGTCTAACTATGGCTATTAATAGAAATTCCATAGGCGTACCAAATTATTTGGTATAGGCGATTCACGAGACGTAGAGAATTTACACTCCTATAACCTTCCTAACACTCCTATTTCTTTTTCCGCTATTAAATAGTACTTAACACTGGGCATTTTGGCAAGGTAACGAGTGAACTATTGCCCGTACCAAATTATTTGGTAAAGACACTGGTGAAGATTCGCCGTAGCACAGCAAATCGTGTCCACTCGTGTTTTCCCCCTCTCTACCTACCAAAAGGTCGTTTCAATACTGGATGAGCTCTACACCAATTCTCTGCTGCGCAATAAATAAATCGCTGACTCAGCAGAATTCTCAGAACTGACATAATATGATGCAATAGCGGTAACCTTGAAATCCCAGATCTTTCTCACGTATCGAACAAGCTGATTCTTAGAATTCCGTCTTCATTGTTTGTAAGAATTGTTTGTTTACTGCTAGTTCTCACAGATCGAGATGAACACCTGCATCCTCATCTGAGTTAATATAAACAAACCTCAATATACACTCTTTCAAAGGATGCCGACATCCGTTAGCTTAAATAAACAACAGATAAGAAAAATGATGATTTGAATATGGCTGTACTCTCAACTTAGAATTCATAGCCGACCCATCAGGGTTTTCCTAAACGCTGGTGGCCCCTCCCACTTTAAAAAATGACCGCCATTCACTTGCGACTGAAGGATGGCTATTGGTTGACGGCCGCCATTGACTATTGGCTTTCATTTGACCAATGCGGTTGGCGAATGCGGATAGCAGCATGGTCCCCATTTCAAGATGGCTGCGGCTATTGGATGACGGTTGACGGCTCACGACTACCTCCGACCTATCACAGAACAAGTACCTCCGATCTTTCACAGAACAACTACCTCCGACCTATCTCAGAACAAAGATTCAATCCCTGCCCACTCGATCCCTCGGAAATTTAGCCAACAAATAGCCCTGATAATAAGCATAAAAATAGGCACGAAAAAGGCATAGTGTAATAGAGAGATTTTAAGCGCTTTAATATTTTCAACTGTCTGATTTACGTTATCGTAATATATAGTATATAAAAAGGAACTTAGCCCGGATCCTTTGAACTTATTAACGATATACCGATGTCCGTTACTTTACGGAAAATAAAGGTGTACTGGTTATGTTTATCGTTATGCGTAACAGGACACCGTTGCCACACATTCCAGCTTTTCGGGCATTAGATAATTTTGGAATAGGTGATGTACGTGCTGATTGAAATATTTAATATTAAACTATTTAAAAAGTATCTGTTTCCTAAACCTATGGAGAATTTGTTATATTTTTTATTATATCGTAATATTGTTCAAATACCAAGTTTGATTTTGACAACGTGTAAAAATGATGTTCAAAGTGTTTAGAAACTTGACATTTAGGACTGGCCTGCGAAAATATATTTTGGGTATACTTTCAGGATATTTTGTTTGTGAATAGAAATAATAGTAGAATTATTAGAATTTCTTCTTTATAAATATCTACCTATGGTAAGAGAAATGAGCATATCTATAACACATAATTGTTATGTTTGCGCCTGCTGTATTTTCTTCGAATTAATTTAAACAAAATTTCTAGAAATGGGTGAACACATGGGCAAGCTGGCTATACCAGTAAAGAAAAGAATGATATTTAGGGACAAGGACGACATAGCTTTGCTTAGAAGGTGGGGCAAAATCCTTTCTCAAATTCTGGTGTTTGGGACGTTATTAGAGAGCATGTCTTTTGCTAACAACAAAGAATGTTTCTGTAAAATCATTAAAGACCATCTTGATTTAATAATGAAATTGTGGTTGGATAAAACAAAACAATGAAGTACATTTGGATATGCTAGCCGCCTTAATAGGATACAAAATCCTTCAACAGCTGAAAAATGTGAAATCAAATTTTGTATAAATACCTATATAACCTTGCTGATTAAAGCATCTATACCTGTCGCTACATAATGTCCTGATCTTGTCCTAATATCATTAGGAATTCGAAGAACCCTTGCTAATCTAAATATGTCCGGCCTTTCGAACCTGAAATATGGTTTCACAAACTTATCCTCTATAGCAGGTCAAATTCTGGGATTTCAACTATAGCAATGTCAGGCATATGAAAAATATCTCTCAGTATTATCTGACTTATCAAATCTGCTTTACGGTCTCTTCCATTTATCACATTTTCCAAATCCTCCATTCAAAATGAATACATATATTTTTTCAAACTAAACACCAGAAATTATGAGGTTAGGAAAACCAAAACAAAATAAGGGTCACCTGTCAAATTATGAAGTTTAAATTTGGGGTTTAAAATCTCTTAGTTTCATCGTCGTGGTTATTGTTATGGTTGGAAGAAATAACCACAATAACGCCATAATAAGTAGATTTTTTAAGGGGCTTAAAATCTCTCTAATAAGGGTTTTACATATCTGTTAATCTGTCTGAATTTAAGATCTAAATGTACATACATAATAATTATTATAATAAAATAAGCTGGTATATTAGCCACGGTTTTATTGAATCTTTTTTTATTAACTACTTCACCTACACTTTGCATGTTCCGTTGAACGTTTAGTGTTAAAATACAAATTACCAACTTTAGTTATACAAAATAACAAAAGTACCTATATGTTCGGAAAGTCTAATACATCGTTCTGAGGGAGTTTCCTTTCACTAAAGGTGGTAGAAATGTACTTTTTTATAAGTAATTGAATTTTAGATTCTACATCATGTAACTAAGTATATTACGATAAATAAAGCAAATTACAAACTTTAGTTATAGAAAGTAATTAAAAATAGTTATTATGATTATAAACTCTCATTTTCTTAACTTTTCATTATACTAAATATGGTAGAAATGTATATTTAGTAAATAATTCACATTATCTATAAATTACATTGATGCCCAAATTATCGCGTTAAATATAATACAAAACTACCTACTTTAGTTACGAAAACAGTTCAAAAATTGGTTGGTGGTTATTTTTATTTTATTTTTAACAATTTTGTACCACTAAAGGGTGGTAGAAATATATTTTTTTCTGATTCAAAATAATTATATTTATAACTTTCGCATAGCACAGGCGAGTATTATGTTTGGACATGATAGGAGGCCATGCTTGCCGCAGAAGAAGAATGAATAAAATCGCTTCAAAATATTACACATATGTTATCAAACACAGACATTTAATACGCCTGGTTTTTCAACACTAAAGAGGGAAGAAGTATCAGAAGAATTCCAAAAACATTTAGATATTCTTACATAGATTTAAATCATAAAGTGACACAATAATATGTAGATAACTAATTGAATAGGTATTAAAGTAGGTAATTTTTCATTGTTTTTTTACAATAACACACATGTGTAGCGCAAAGTAATGCTCGCACGTTTTAAAATCTGAACTGTCAAATTTGAGGTTATCAATAATCAATAATTTTTACTTAATATTTTTGTAAAATCTGCGGTTGTAGAGAAAATCTTGTGTGTAATTCGAGCGCATAAACTTTGCCGCTTTCAAAACATTGCCGCGCGACGCGACTTTTTTCTCAAGCGGTAAAGTATTACTTTGCACTCTTAATACACAAATAGCTATTTCAATACACTGACGGGTGTCAGCAACTTATAAATATCAAAATAACAGTTGTCTACTAGATTGACATTACATTATTTATGTGGGTTTTGTGAATAATTTTTTGGCGTCTTGAACGACTTCTTCCTGACGTTTAGCAAAATACCTGATTATTTCTCATGGGGTTATTTAAAATCAAAAGTATATTTCAATAGACCAGACAATATTGCAGATTTAAAAGTTCGGATAACGGAAGAAATTGAAACAACATAACCCCTGAGGTCCTACAAAATGTTGTACGAGAATTCCAAGATCGACTTGCTTATTGTCAAGAAGTGAATGGTGGTCATTTTGACCATTTAATTTAATTGTAAAATAAATTGAAAAATACTTCTTAAACATTATGTGACATTATTTCCTTCATTCTACGTAACAAAATTTTACATTTTCAAAATAAATTTTCTCAGTTATGATTGCACCAAATTTGAAAAACTTAATATTGCTGAACAGAGAATGAAAATCCCTTTCAAACAAGGTGCCACACGACCCCCCTTCTCATTTAAAAATTTTGAGGGGGTGCTGCCTTAACTCATCGGTCTGATTCTATTAAAAATCTGAGCCATATTTTTTCATAAAATTATTTCAACACACATTTTACGTTATATAGGTATCAAGAAAATGTGGCTCTGTTAACAGTTTCTAGCAGCCATATCTACAACAAACATAGACATTATATGTCTATGACAACAAACGAACAACGAACAAACCTATTCTATTTTTATGACGATTCAGAATTCAGACGATTGACTGAAAAGGGAAGTAATCAATGAAGGTGTAGATGGTGTTCTTTCAATTTATTCCGTAGTTTGTGAAAAAAACGGCGAAAGGTAAACCGTAAAGCTGCCAGGATAAGATAAGAAGGTCGTTGGAATTATATTAAAATGGCATTAGTTACGTAGGAAAATTGATCATTGTTGATGATAAATATCGGTAAACTGCCAAAATGAGTAGTTCTCACGGTCTTTCCAAGTTGAAAAAGAAACATTTTCGAGTAAAACATCAGAAAGTAAAGCTATTCAGAGCAAACGAACCGTTTTTATCAGTTTTTATGTGGGGAATAAACCACACAGTGAGTATTTTCATTCCGTACTTCCTCTGTATTGTAATTATTCTCTATTGTTATTGTAGATTAATGAACTTATGCATGTCACCATACCAGTTATGCTTCTGCCGGATGATTTTCGAGCCTATTCGAAAATAAAAATTGACAATCATCTCTTCAATAAGTAAGTACTGATTTCAGTATTATTCAGTATTAATTCTTTGAATTTATGCTAGAGAAAATATGCCATCACATTTCAAAGTGAAAGAATACTGTCCTATGGTATTCAGGAATATTAGGGAGAGATTTGGAATTGATGATCTTGATTATAAGGAGTCACTAACGAGGTAAGATACTATTAGAGCAACATTTTTGGCTTTCTACTTCATTTTATGTATAAAAATCTATTTCAAGGTAAATTGATAATTTCATTTACAAAATATTTTTCAGTTACATTTTATTATATCATTTATGATATTTCCTAAGCAGATTTCTTTGGGAGCTTTTCAGCATTTGTGAAAATGAATGTCACACACATTTTCCTTATCTTGCCATTATTCGGATTGACAGTCTTGTATCTATGAGAGCAGATAAAACTAAATTGTATGGTTACCTGATCGAATTTTATGAAATTTTCATAGATACTGTAGAACACCACAAAATCCAATAATCAACTTAATTTTTTTCACCTACCTGGCACGGTTTTAGTTTTTTCATCATTTTTCATCAGCACACTGTGGACAACAGTTATTTTATACACATTGAATAATTACAACAAATAATTTGAACAATTCGTAGGTAATTCTTCCTGATTTAATAATCATAATGGTTTCCTTTCAATGTTACGATACCATTCATTTCAATTTGCTAATCTTTTGACATCTAATTCTTTTGCTACTCACATTGTTGCCAAGTTATTCAAATCCCGAATATGCTTTAAATCTACCTTTGGTACATGACAAGCGGTACAATATCAGGACCCCAAATGTACAAACTAGAAATATTTCTCAGGAAATTTGGGCAACGATATACAGTGGAATCTCTATCAACCGTCACTCTTTTAACCGCCACTCTCTGTTATCCGTCATCGACTGTACTGAGGGTGTGGGATGGGGTTTGGAACATTCAACAAGTATGTACAGTTCTGTGCATAAAAAAGTCGTACAAGGTTTGTATGGTGTAAACCTGCCTATGATCCAGATTTCATAAAAAAGTAGTACACGTACACATTTGACTAAAATAGTTTCAATTTTGACACTACTTGTCTAAGACTTGTCAAAGTAGATAAGAAGTTTAATTAAGATTGACAAGCCTGACTCACAATAGCCAATAACTGCTGTACGACTTTTTTATGCACAGAACTGTACATACTACATACCTACATGTAGCAGTTCTGTACTACTGTAGTCTTACATATAAGTAGGTATGTAAAATATAAATCTGTATTATTCACTTGTACACAGTTTAATTTCTTTCCCAAACCATAAATCTAGTTACTGTACACGTTTATAACGGAATTTCTGTTATCCGTCTATTCAGTTAACCGTCATAGTTCCGGTCCCGAGGGTGACGGTTAATAGAGGTTCCAGTGTATGTAGAATATAGTGAAATAGTATGGAGATAGAGCTAGCAGCAAATCATATTCAAAGCTCAGTCCTGACTGCCTATCAACAAAATTGCCCACTCAAAACCAAAAAAGATAATTGAGCAACCTCTTGCCAAAGAATCATGAAGCTGAGAAGAATACCGCTTTACACTAATGGGATACAACAAAGCGATAAGGAATGCCAAGAGGGAATACTGGATGAAATTCTGCCAGAGAATATCTGATATACCCACAAATACAAGAATCTACAAGCACCTCTCTAGAGAACTGGAACAAGAAGAGGCTCTGACTGAACTATCTGACGGAATCTCGAAGGGTGAACTAAGAGTTTCTACAACAAAACCATTTTCCAGGCACCATGATTCTTGATGAAAACCACCCAAGAAGGGGTGCTGAAGGAAAACCCTGCTTACCAGGCAGGAAAATCAACCAAAACTGCCTTAGACAACCTCGTGGGGAAACTGAACGACTCTCTAAGATGCGGAGAAATTGCAGTAGCAGCCTTTTTTGACATTGAAGGAGCATTCAACAATGCAGTAACAATATCGCCAGGGCCGGAGAGAGCCAGCATTGGGCCTGGGGCAGAGTATGCAGCTGGGCCCCTACCTCCTTTTCTTTTCTATTCATACCATCAGTTTTTTTTATATAATCCAACTGAGGGCATTGGCTTGGTACT
Source organism: Gonioctena quinquepunctata (assembly GCA_018342105.1). Classification (NCBI taxonomy): domain Eukaryota; kingdom Metazoa; phylum Arthropoda; class Insecta; order Coleoptera; family Chrysomelidae; genus Gonioctena; species Gonioctena quinquepunctata. The sequence goes on along the minus strand of JAFIRS010001870.1, from coordinate 91,425 downwards.
GGAATGGATATTCATTAATAATATGGAATGTTCTCTTTTTCTGAATACCATAAACCATAATATACACTGTTTAAAGCTTGGTAAAAAAGAATTTTTCAAAAAGTTTTTTTTATTTGACATTGAATACAGATGAAAACTCTTGTAACAATAAAGTAAATAAATAGAACTATATAATTTTCAACAATAAGTACAATTAAGTTTTGAAAACAAATTCGCTTTTCTGATCTTTTGGCGCAAAATCATGTATTATTTTTTCGAAATTCAGCTGCTTGCGACTCGATTGAGAGCATTGCTAAACCATTAAGTAGTGTCTATCCCATAGTCGAACGCAAGTGATTTTCATTCTGGCCAAAGTACTAAAAATAATATCTCTGCTTCGGCTACGGTCACTGGTATCTATCAAAAAACAAACATTTGGGAACAAGCTTTGTACTTTTTGTTTGAAAATCATATTAAGTAGTTCCAAGGGCTGTCTTCGCAGTTTGAGAGTTTTGATATGATTAATTTCTTCACTGAGATCGATGGTAATGTCCCCTGAATATATAGAAGAAAAATTGTCGCGATTCGTAAAAATGAAAGTCAATCTTATATCTTTAAAAGAGCTATTCTTGTATATATATATTTCGTGTATCTCAGAAACGACTCTAACGATTTGGATGAAATTTTGTATTTAGATAGGGTTTTGCTTTTTAAGTTTATCTATATAGGCGTCTTTCCTGAAAAAACGCGATTTTACAAAAAAAAAATACGAATCGATAGAGCGATCACTATCTGCTCTCGTGCTAATAATGTATAGTGCCATCTTGTAAATTTTTGAGGAACTTGCATTGTTGCTATTGGATGTTAGCCTACTGGTACCTCTAAACTTTGTGAGATGGCGCTATATGACGTTATCCGAATATGAACAACCCTACCGAGTGACATTACCTCTTACGGTTTATTTAAAATGTGTATTTGTAGCCAACCTATGCACTGGTAAGATTGCAAAATATTCATATGTAATAAGCATGTGATTCGTATCTAAATAAGCATCTTCTCCGAAAAAACATGATTTTACAGATAAAAAACACTGAGCAAAGCTCGGTCGCCCAGGTATGGATCTTAATAGACATATACAGTTCTTAATAGACATAGACAGTGGCTGCCTGGCCCCACTTGGGTATTAGGTGTGGACATTGAACAATCATTTTTTTAATGTTTCACGAGGACTCCGGGCCCCCTGTCCTCTCGGGCCCTGGGACATTTGCTCCCCCTGTCCCCTGCTCTCTCCAGGCCTGAATATCCCTAGATATACCAGCAATCAACAATGGGAAGACCTATGGTCATCTATGGAGCGGTCATCTGGTGAAGCAAATGGGCACATAAGAATGCATGAGAAGAGCTCAACAAACTCCAGAGACGAGCGTTTCTGACCATAACAGGGCAATGTCCACCACCCCAACGGCAGCAATGAAAGTCCTCCTCAACATCTCTCCGTTGCATATTTGCTTATAGAAGAAAGAAAGAGTGAGTCTATACAGAAGCCTGTCTGGGTCAACGAGTAATATGGAAGGAAGTTGTTGCAAGATTGAGAACGAGATAAAATCCCATCAGATTTTAGCAATGCCATCAGATAGAATGGCCCCCTTGACAGAGCTTATGAGATTCTCCTCCCGGGAAGGGATGAATGGAAGACGAAAGAATGAGAACTCACAAGGGTAATCTACAATGGTACACAGACTGCCCAAAAACTGAAGACGGAGTTGGGGCCCGAGTACATGGAGTACAGCCTGAATTTAACCTTAGTTAAATCTGGGGAAGTACGCCACAATATTCCAAGCAGAATTCCATGCAATTTAACTCTGCCTGCAAAAAATACTGAATAGAAACAGTAAAAATAATTTGATCAAAATCTTGTCGGACAGCCAAGCAGCACCACTGAAAGTCGGATAGAATCCAGATTACTGTGGAATTGCCTGAAGACTCTTCAAAGCATAGGACACCAAAGTTTTGAAGCAACTGAGAAAGCTGACCTTTTGACGAGGCACTATGAGGGAGTTTATAGGACCAGAGCCCTTCTTCGGAATATCAAAGACCCTAGCCAAAGAATTACTGGTATGAGAAAGTGAAGTTTACTCAAAGGCATTTGTACCAAACCCTTCGAAAAGAAGAAAAGCAGCCCTGTTGGAACTAAATATGAAAAATAGGCCAACCAATAGAGGTTTTTTTCCACTTAAATAAAGACACAAATAGCCTATAATACCCTTTGAAAGATAGTTCGTAGATGAAAACCCCGGTGTCGGCCCCAGTAAAATCGCTTTGTGGAAGAAATATTGTCAAAAAGGACTACTTTTTTGTTTTTTTACAAATATCTTAAAAAGTTGAAGGAATCGTTTCACACTCAATGGAACTTTTTAGAGAATTCAAAAACCTATAGAATGGTTTTTAGGGAAAGCGTCATATTTAAATTTTGTAAACGGCATCTGGAAGTAGAGATCAATATCTACAATTTGTATATTTTGGATTTTCACCTGAGAGGTGGGAAATGTGTTGAAAATGTCATTGAAAGTTGCTCCAAACGCTTGAAAGTGCGCTCGAGGCAGAGTCAAGTAGCGGTAGTGGGGGAACGAGCCAGTGTAGGAGAGTGTATCACCGCGCGAGTTGCTTATACGTTGGCGCATATTATATTAATGCATATAAAGTTATTAGCGTGTTTACCTTTCATTTTATAATTCAGAAACTTCCAAGGTTTGCGATTCATCACTGCTAATATCCATGGTCAATGTATTTGTTTTGTATACATTTACGTGAACGATTACCCTTCTGTGAATTTAATAAATAAACAGTCAATATTTACTGTACTGTATTTTTACGTAATTAATTCGAATCGATAAGACACTTGAGACACAATATTACTAAATCTTAAAAGTGAAATGGGCAGTAGCTACGGAGGCTGTGAATGCTGTTTGGTATAAAAAGTTTGAAAGAAGAAGCGTACATCTGTTTGGGAGGGTTCAATTCCCTCACTACCGCTACTCGACTCTGCCTCGAGCAACTTTCAGGGACATTTTCAACACATTTCCCACCTCTCAGGTGAAAATCCAAAATACACAAATTGTAGATATTCCAGATGCCTTTTGCAGAATTTGAATACGACGATTTCCCTTAAATCGGCGCATTATGCAAAATAAGCCCTTAAATTGTTTAAACTACACATCGGACAGAAACCATCTTGCGCACAGTTGAACTACATGTTATTATCAATCATTTTCCGCAGTACACAGATGTAAACTTAGCGTTGGAAGCCTTTTACTCAATTATTTACTGAATACTTGACCTATGGGTCCCCACGCGATCCAATTTCACAAATAAATACCCTCCCTGGTTTATATATAAGAAAGATGGCGGGCGGCACAGGTTGTGCTATACTTGCTCCCAAAGAAAATGAAAATTACAGTTGCAAACATTGTTTAAAAAAAGTGGTGGCAAAAGTGAAGTGTGTTAAATGTGATGAGGTTTTTCACCCTGCATGTCTCAAACAATCTAGTGAGCAAAAAAACGCAGAATGCAAACATGAAATCTCACAAGGAACAACTAACCCAAACAGTGCCGAACTATCCTACCTTAAAGAAGAAAATAATCTTCTCAGACAAATGCTGGTGGACAAAAACTGATTATTGCTGACAAAAACAAAAACAAAACTACCAACAATTCAAACCACGAAAAAAGAGGGCCATCTACAGATAAAAAAGAAAACCACAAACCCCAGAAAAAACGAAAACATAAAAACCCACAACAAACAGAAGACTCGCAAATTCCAATAAATTCACCTGATGGGAACTCCAGTCTACAGGGTGTCCCAAGTATCACAGTGAATCAGGTAGCTGCTGAGATATTGAAAATTCAAAGGGAACAAAAAGTTAATGAATTAATAAATATGGTGAATGAGGACGAGATAAATCATCCACATCCTACCCACTCAACAAAAAATGAGGAATTGGAAGAAAGTTCACTGATGTGAAAAAGCGGAGAAAAAAGCGAACCCACAAAGTAGGAAGTGGTGATGGAGATGATGACTTCTGTGGCAACGAAGAGATAGGCAAGAAAATATGGCTTTTTATATCAAAGGTTCCAGATAAAATAGCACCAGAAAACATAAAAAATTTCATCACAAAGCAAACAAACTCTGATGATGTCTATGTGAAGAAGCTCCAGACTCGAAACACAAGCACCAACAACCAAGCTTTAAGATTGGAGTTGATCCAAGAGCCAAGGAACAAGTGTACGAGCCCAATTTCTGGCCAAGAAATATATACTTCATCAGCTTCAACTTCACTCGAGGTAAGCACTTTCTGGACCATCCACATGAATCCCACGCGAATGAAAATTTTCAGAGGCCAGCCTCATTCCAGACCAGAGAGCAGAAATAAAACCTATGAAGAAAAATCTTACTTACAACTAATACGCATGAACTCTCAAAGTCTAGCTAACAAAATTAACATAATTGAATTGTTTTGTAATGTCAATAACCCAACTTTTATTTGTATATCTGAACACTGGATGTGTAAGAACCGGCTACATAACTCAAGGATAGCAGGTTATGAGTTGGTCTCCAGCTTCTGTAGGACTCAAATTGAACATGGTGGAACTGCAATATTTGTTGAATCTCAATTCTACAAAAATAACAATTGTAAAACGATCCAGTATTTGTCTGGCTGTTCCCTTGAGCTCCACTTTGAGTGCTCCGCTATGGAGGTGAACAAAGACCTATGTATTGCAACTTTATACAGGAGCTCTTCAAAAGACTCTGACTTACAACTATTCTCGACCAATTGGCCTTCATCCTGGAATACATAACTGCTAGGTATACAGACATAGTGATATGCGAGGACCTGAATATAAACTTCAGAGAAGAAAGCTACTACAAAAACAACTCTTTGACCTTTTTGAGATGTCACATCTGAAATTGCCCTATACTGAGCCAACACGTGTTGCTAAGAATGGAAATCGGCAAACCAGTAGTGGTCTCGACTATATAGTCAGCAATGTAGAAGCTATCTCCTCTGAGGTCTGCGACCTAGGAATCTCTGATCACTCAGCTCAAATAATGACATGGTCTACGACAGTTAAGCATTATAAAAATGAAGAATATATCATCACTAGACAAATCAATGACTGCTCAATTCAAGAATTTAAGTCACTGCTCGATACAAACCAGACCTATAATGTTCAGGAAAAAACTGTAGATGGTATGTTCAATCACTTTTTCTCTCACTTTCAGTGGTGTTTCAACATAGCATTTCCCAAACGGATATCAAAACTAAAAAACTCTAAAAAAACAGAAAAAGTTCCCTTCTCACACGAACTCCATAAAGAGCTCGGTAACCTTAAACAACTAAATTAATTAAGGAAAAATGACGACAATCCAAACTTAAATGAATGGTATAAACAAAAGAAAAAACAACTAGATACAAAAATATCCTTGGAAAAAAAGACTTACCACTCCAATTTAATCAATAACTCAAACAATAAATCGAGAGCTCTATGGAATTTGGTAAACAAAAAAATGAGTCGAACAAAAACAAAGCAAGATATATCACTGAACTACAATGGTAATCACATAACCGACTAGTAAAGTCGAAACATCTTCGAACCCTTTCATCATCTGTTATTGATAAAATAGAATCACTCGACCTACCACAAGACATGTGTACAAAAATGGATCATAGGTCCAAACTCCATGTTTTTTGACCCTGTCACTGAACAGGACATCAAATATATAATATTGAGCCTAAAGAAGAAATATTCAACAGGCATGACGAGATTCCAGCTGTAATCCTAAAAGAATGTTCCGCATATCAAGCTATATAGCCATGATAGTAAACTACTCTGTAACCGAGGGGCAATTTCCAAGCCAACTTAAAATCACAAAAACAGTTCCAGTTTTTAAAAAAGATGATCCTTTAAACGTGGAGAACTACAGGATGATCTGCCTTTTGAGTTGTTTCTCAGAAGTTATGGAAACTGCGGTTTATAACAAACTTGTCAATTACCTAAACAGACACAATATTGAGAGATAAGTGCCATGTGAAGTGGAATGAATAGAAAAATCGAATTTAAACGGTTTTCTTCACATAAAGGATACAATATAAAATTGAACCAGAGAAAGGTAGATCTCAGGTGAAAAACAACTACTTTCCTGGCAAATACCACGCAGAACGTTGAATGATATTCACCTGAAAATCCATGCATACTTCCATATAATATCAATGGACATTGAATGCAAATGTTTCTTTCTGATAAGCTCGATTATGTTTAATTTATGTCGTGTTCACCTAACAATCCGATACGGTTTCAGGCTTCTTGGCCCTCATCAGTACAGGAGTAGTCAACCAGCCAAAGGTCCAAGAACTCTGGCTGAAGTGAGACACTACGTAAACAAACCATCATCGATCTTGTAACACCTATAGGTACGGAAAAGATAAACTTTAACTGGCGGTACCTAGTGACAGAAAGAAACTCGAAAATCTCCCACCTCGAAAGGTTTCTAAATAAAGATTCCTTCTCAGTAGGAGTGGCAAGCCCGTCCTAGCATATAGTGAGAGATAAGTGCCATGTGAAGTGGAATGAATAGAAAAATCGAATTTAAACGGTTTTCTTCACATAAAGGATTTAATATAAAATTGAACCAGAGAAGGTAGATCTCAGGTGAAAAACAACTACTTTCCTAGCAAATACCATGAGAACATTGAATGATATTCACCTGAAAATCCATGCATACTTCCATATAATATCAATGGACATTGAATGCAAATGTTTTTCTGATACGCTCGATTATGTTTAATTTATGTCGTGTTCACCTAACAATCCGCATCCCGGTTTCAGGCTTCTTGGCCTTCATCAGTATGAGTAGTCAACCAGCCAAAGGTCCAAAGAACTCTGGCTGAAGTGAGACCTACGTAAACAAACCATCATCGATCTTGTAACACCTATAGGTACGCGGAAAAGATAAACTTTAACTGGCGGTACCTAGTGACAGAAAAACACTCGAAAATCTCCCACCTCGAAAGGTTTCTAAATAAAAGATTCCTTCTCAGTAGGAGTGGCAAGCCCGTCAGCATATAGTGAGAGATAAGTGCCATGTGAAGTGGAATGAATAGAAAAATCGAATTTAAACGGTTTTCTTCACATAAAGGATTCAATATAAAATTGAACCAGAGAAAGGTAGATCTCAGGTGAAAACAACTACTTTCCTGGCAAATACCACGCAGAACGTTGAATGATATTCACCTGAAAATCCATGCATACTTCCATATAATATCAATGGACATTGAAAGCAAATGTTTCTTTCTGATAAGCTCGATTATGTTTAATTTATGTCGTGTTCACCTAACAATCCGCATACCGGTTTCAGGCTTCTTGGCCCTCATCAGTACGGAGTAGTCAACCAGCCAAAGGTCCAAAGAAACGACATAAATTAAACATAATCGAGCTTATCAGAAAGAAACATTTGCATTCAATGTCCATTTTTCAATGTCCATTTTTCAACCCATTTTTTTGTATGCAGATGATACGACAATCGCCACTGATGCTGAAACCCCAGAAGAACTTGTGCAGAAAATGAATAATTTGTCGAAAGAATTTACTGATTGGTGTAGTAACAACTCCTTAATTGTCAATCCTGACAAAACAGTATGTCTACAGTTTTATTCTGTAAAAAATCTCAAATGATTATTTTGTTCTAAACAACAAAAAATATATATTTTTGGACTCAATAAAATTTCTGGGCACATATTTAGATGCAAATTTGAAGTGGAATAACATGTTGATCAGGGTGTATGAGACTCAATAGTAGATTATTATGCAATTTTGCAGCTGAAAATATATTCACACTAGAGCAATTAATAAATGTGTACTATGCTCTCTCATATTCACATATTTCTTATAACATTGTCCTTTGGGGAAGTAGCCAATGCTCGCAGAGTTTTTATCAGTCAAAAGACTAATTCAGCTAATCTTTGACTTAGATTACGAGCGGCGTGTAGGAATCATTTTAAAAAGTATTAACTTACTGACGGTACCATCGATTTACATTTATAAAACTGTAACATATGTTAAACTCAACATCAAGAGCTTCTCAAAAAATTCTGACTCTCATGACTATGCTACGAGGCATGGTGATTTATTTAGAAGTACAAAGCACCGTACTTCACTTTACTGAAAGCAGTCCTAAGTATAATGGAATACGATTTTTCAATCACCTCCCCAGTGATATCAAAAACGAAAAAAATATTAATAAATTCAAAATAAGATTGAAAAAATATTTAGTGGAATCCTGCTTTTATGACATAAGTGAATATTTTGCTAATTCATAATTTTTAATTTTTTTTTAATTTGATTATTTGCTTGTTTGTATGGACGATATGTTTGAAGTAATATAGTTATTTGTTTGCTGTATATATATGTATATGTGTACCTATGTATGTCTGTGTATATACATTTTATGACTTGTCCTATATCATGTATGATCTTAAAGGATAAATAAAGATTATTATTATTATTATTATTATTGATATTATATGGAAGTATGCATGGATTTTCAGGTGAATATCATTCAACGTTCTGCGTGGTATTTGCCAGGAAAGTAGTTGTTTTTCACCTGAGATCTACCTTTCTCTGGTTCAATTTTATATTGAATCCTTTATGTGAAGAAAACCGTTTAAATTCGATTTTTCTATTCATTCCACTTCACATGGCACTTATCTCTCACTATATGCTAGGACGGGCTTGCCACTCCTACTGAGAAGGAATCTTTTATTTAGAAACCTTTAGGTGAGATTTCTGAGTGTTTCTTTCTGTCACTAGGTACCGCCAGTTAAAGTTTATCTTTTCGGGTACCTATAGTGTTTACAAGATCGATGATGGTTTGTTTACGTTGTGTCTCACTTCAGCCAGAGTTCTTTGGACCTTTGGCTGGTTGACTACTCCGTACTGATGAGGGCCAAGAAGCCTGAAACCGGTATGCATTGTTAGGTGAACACGACATAAATTAAACATAATTCGAGCTTATCAGAAAGAAACATTTGCATTCAATGTCCATTGATATTATATGGAAGTATGCATGGATTTTCAGGTGAATATCATTCAACGTTCTGCGTGGATTTGCCAGGAAAGTAGTTTTTTCACCTGAGATCTACCTTTCTCTGGTTCAATTTTATTGAATCCTTTATGTGAAAACCGTTTAAATTCGATTTTCTATTCATTCCACTTCACATGGCACTTATCTCTCACTATATGCTAGCGGGCTTGCCTCCTACTGAGAAGGAATCTTTATTTAGAAACCTTTAGGTGGAGATTTTCAGTGTTTCTTTCTCACTAGGTACCGCCAGTTAAAGTTTATCTTTTCCAGCGTACCTATAGGTGTTACAAGATCGATGATGGTTTGTTTACGTTGTGTCTCACTTCAGCCAGAGTTCTTTGACCTTTGGCTGGTTGGACTATCTCATCTGATGAGGGGCCAAGAAGCCTGAAACCGGTATGCGATTGTTAGGTGAACCGACATAAATTAAACATAACCCGAGCTTATCAGAAAGAAACATTTGCATTCAATGTCCATTGATATTATATGGAAGTATGCATGGATTTTCAGGTGAATATCATTCAACGTTCTGCGTGGTATTTGCCAGGAAAGTAGTTGTTTTTCACCTGAGATCTACCTTTCTCTGGTTCAATTTTATATTGAATCCTTTATGTGAAGAAAACCGTTTAAATTCGATTTTTCTAGACACAATATTATTACCCCCTGCCAACATGGCTTTCGTCCTAACCACTCAACTGAAACAGCATCCGCTGAAATGGTCCAATATATCTATAACAGCATCAATCAGAATAAACATGTAGTGGGATTATTCTTCGATCTCTCTTGTGCCTTTGACACAATCAATCCAAAATACTTAACAACGAAGCTAGAAGCACTGGGCATTCGAGGCCCCATACAAAGCTGGATTGAGTCATACATGTCTGACAGAACTCTCAGGGTGCAGGTCGGGGATGAGCAGTCGGACAACTACGATATCGTAATTGGCACTCCGCAGGGTAGTGTCTTAGGGCCTCTACTTTTCCTACTCTACATGAATGATCTCCCGAACTATATTAGCCAAGGGCGCACTTTCATCTATGCAGATGATACGACAATTATTGTTGCAGCTGATACTGCTGCGGAACTGCAAGACAAAACTGAGCTAGCTGCAAATAGTTTCAAACACTGGTGTGATAGTAATAATCTTATCATCAACCTGAAAAAAACAGTATTGATTGAATTCACCAGCCCCTCAAAATTAACAAACATTCTCACAATCAATATCTGCCACACAAGAATATCTTCATCACAGATAACAAGATATCTAGGCCTAGAGATTGATGATAAACTCTCCTTCAACAATCACGTTGACGCCGTCTGTAAGAAGCTGAACAGACTGTACTTTGCGTTCAGCACTATGAAATCAAATCTCCATAGAAACTATCTGATAAACATGTACTATGCCCTAGTTTACTCCACTATCGGCTGCAACATAATTGTCTGGGGCAGAGCTACGGAAATATCTAGAGTTTTCATCATACAAAAAAGATTCATGAGACTCCTGTTCGACTTGGGCTATAGAGAGTCATGCAGGAATACATTTGTTGAAAATGGAATCCTGACAGTCACATCCATCTACCTCTACAAACTATTAACACATATTCATTGCAATATGGAAAAGCTAGAAAAAAACAACGACTACCATACTTATAACACAAGAACAAAAAATGATTTTCACCTACAACAGTGCCATAGAATGTTGCATAAAAAATCGCCTACTTATGCTGGTGGCTACCTTTTCAACCTGCTTCCGGAGAGTATAAAGTCGATCTCAAACCATAAAACTTTCAAATCTAGCATTAAAAAATTTTTACTCCTACATGTTTTCTACTCGCTTGACGAGTTTATGCAGCATACACTAGAATTGAACTGATCATCAACTGCATGTTCCTATCAGTACATACATATATAGGTTTTTATTTTTTAAATACTGACACACCTATTTACACTAATTTACTCACATATTTTTCTACCCCTTTCTTTATGTTCATTCACGAGTTCCTCTTATACTCAATGTCTAATTGTAATATCGTGAATATCCCATAATGATGTATTTTACTTGTAATTGTTTGTTAGTTTATAGCACTCATGTATCTTTTAATGACTTGTCTCATGTTTTTGTAAATAAGACCTGTAGAGATCAATAAAGTATCTATCTATCTATCTATCTATCTATCTAACAAAGAAATCATAAACGAAATAAAACAAAAACACAAACTATTTAAAAAAATTAAGAAAAACCACTCCGAATATGACAAACAGTAATTCAAAAATCTTCGAAAATCTGTTAAATCTAAAATATCAATTGCATATGATCAGTACAGATCAGCAGCAGAGAACTCAATCAAGGCTGACCCATCCAAATTCTGGTCATACTTTCAAAATAAGAAGGGAACCTCTAGAATTCCTGGTATTGTCTATTTTAACGATACGGAATTGAACGATCCATCTAACATAGTAAATGCTTTTGCCGAGTTTTTTTAAAGTGTCTATTCCCCTATCCCAGACCCTGTAGCCAATGTACCAATCACACCGACCAATTATCCAACTATATCTATCAACTACTTCTCTGAAATAGAGGTACTAAACTGTTTGAAGAAACTGAAAGCCAAACACACATCCGGACATGATTCAATCCCAAGCTTTCTTGTGAAAGATTGCGCCTCAATCTTAGCCAAACCACTTCAATCCATCTTTAACCTTGCCTTGAAAACGGGATGTGTCCCAGAAAGATGGAAAATCGCCAAAATATTCCCAATTTTCAAATCTGGGGCAATTAATATTGTAACGAACCTAGGCCGGACCTGTCGCCTCACACGTTGCCATCGACAGCGATGAGATCATCCCCGGAGATATTCGAGAACCATCCAGTCGCTCTTCCGCGGAAAGCAACGGTCAATATTGGAAACAATTGGAACATGCCGTCGCCAACTGCCGGAATTCGAAAGATCGGGAATCCTGTGACGGAGATAAATAGGTAGCCCTCAAGATGGCAAGAACAGTCTGAACGAGCCCATACGATCGAGCTATTCAGTGGCGTAGTAATATAAATTAAGTTGTAGATTAAGTGTTAAATAAATTAGTTGAACCAAGTTAAGTTTATTTACGTTACAATTGGTGTCGGAAGTGAGATTTTGAAAATAAACAAGTGATCGTGGAGTGGATAGTCAGAAAAATAAATTGATAGACCTTTTTGTACGCCCAAAATAGACAGTGGCCCGGTTTTCGCGAAGTGGACAATTGTGCGTGGGAATATAAACTGATACACTGTTCGCGTGAAACAGAAAATAGACAGTGGCCCGGTTTTCGCGAAGTGGACAATTGTGCGTGGGAATATAAACTGATACACTGTTCGCGTGAAACAGAAAATAGACAGTGGCCCGGTTTTCGCGAAGTGGACAATTGTGCGTGGAATATAAACTGATACACTGTTCGCGTGAAACAGAAAATAGACAGTGGCCCGGTTTTCGCGAAGTGGACATTTTTAACAAACTGATAAACTTTTCGTGTGAAACAGACTGATACCTCGTCAAAGACAAAATGTGTTCAAGAAAAGTGCCTTGCGGATTTGAAGGTAGCGGAATTGAAACAGGAATTGGAGGAAAGGGAACTGGAAACAACGGGTAAAAGCAAGTACTCCAGGAAAGACTTGCAGAAGGACTTATACAAGAAGGTGAGGACCCAAACATTTTATTCGAAGTTCGGAGGTGATTTAAGTTTGGTAATGAATAAACTCGAAGAAACTACTAAATCCGTGAAAGAAGAACTGCAACAAAATTCGAGGACTCTGGAAGAGAAGCTTCAAGAAAATTCTATAAATCTGGAAGAGAAGCTTCAAGAAAATTCTAGAAATCTGAAGAGAAGCTTCTAGAAAATTCAAGAAGCTTGGAAGAAAATGCTAGAAATCTGGAAGAGAAGCTTCAAGAAAATTCTAGAAATCTGAAGAGAAGCTTCTAGAAAATTCAAGAAGCTTGGAGAAAATGCTAGAAATCTGAAGAGAAACTTGAAGAAAATTCTAGAAATCTGGAAGAGAAGCTTCAAGAAAATTCTAGAAATTGAGAGAAGCTTCTAGAAAATTCAAGAACCTGGAAGAAAATGCAAGAAGCCTGGAAGAGAAGTTCCTGGAAAACACAGAAGGCCTAAAAAAGAATTGTGTGGTGTGGCTAATTTTCTAGAAGAAAGAATGGGAACCGTTGAGACAGAGATAGATAAAATTAGGGACAAATGAACACGGAGGTATATAAAATCAAAGATGGGGTCGAGGCAGAAATGGACAAAATAAAGGAAACAATCAGTAAGCTGGAAAACGAATTAATAGTCGCCCTCCACAGAGATGGTTAACGAAAATGCAATGCTGGACTTGAGTTTGAACTTGGATAAAGTTCAAGAGGGAATAAAAGATGTCAAGATCAATTCAGAAATAGGGAAGCTTTCCATGAAGCCGCCTCAGTTCGACGGAAAAACTCCATGGGCAAATTACCGCCGGCAGTTTGAAGCAGCGGCCAAAGCAAACGGATGGAGTGCAGGGGAAAGAGCTGTAGCACTGACACTTGCATTTCGTGGAGAAGCGACAAATATTCTACAATCTCTCACCGCCCAAGAACAGGAGGACTATGATCAGCTGATTAAACATCTAGAGTTACGATATGGCCACGCCCATTTGGAACACGTATACCACTCCCAGCTGAAAAATCGCTGTCAGAAATCGGGCGAATCCTTACAAGAATTTGAAACTGACATTGCACGCTTGGTTCATCTCGCATATCCAGCCATACCGGAAAATGTAATGGAGCGATTAGCGGTTCAGGCATTCTTGGATGGACTCCGTGACCAAGAAACCAGACAAGCGTTGATATTAGCTCGTCCAACACATCTCTAGACGCACTGGCACGAGCTTTGAATTCGAAGCAGCAAAACAATGCTGCAAAACCCAAAGTAAAGTTCAAACGATTGAGGAAGACTCACCGGAGCCTGCTAACTTGGAAGCTGCCATAAGAAAAGTGATGAAGGAAGTGTTGCCTGAGAAAAGACAGATAAGATGCCGGAATTGTGGCAAATTGGACATGTGCAGCAAATGTCCAACATTCATCGACTCATGCAGGAAAACTAAAAGGTCGACGAGAAGGGCAACGTCGGCATGTGTCCGCAAGCCTCGGTTAAAAACGCATATGTCGCTATCCTTCAACGACAGAACAAAGGTGTCTTCGTAGACGGTCTCATCAATAACGAGCCTTGCACCATGCTGCTAGATACAGGTGCGACTAGGACAATTTCGGCCTTCCTTTGCCAGAACACCGGAACGGATTGAACCGACAAACTTGGAAGCTACGCGACAGCAACAGGGGAGCCAGCTACTGTATATGGCGAGCTACCGATTGAAATAATTTTGGGCTGCACTAAAGTGAAACATCAGGCACTTGTAGCGGACATCGAAGACGATGCAATCATCGGAATGGACATCATGAATTCCAGAGGGTTTGAATTGGATTTCAAAGACGGCGTCCCTACGTGTCAACGGAGAAGAGCTGGTGCTTCATGGGAGAAGTGAGGGTTGATCCGTGTGTTGTTGGCTGAAGATGTAAGCGTACCTGAGAGGGCTGAAACCATTCTGAGGCTCGCCTGGACGGAGTACGAGCAGTGGAAACGTGGTGATGTTCGAGCCCAAACTTCATGATGAGAAAAATTGGACGAGGGATTGCACTAGGGAAGACCTTGTTGCGTGCTGACAAATTTTGCCCGTAAGGGTCATGAATTCAATTATTTTCCAGTGACCTTGAAGAAAGGAACAATATTGGGGCACTGCTCGCCAGTTTCCTCAGTGATCCGAGTTAATGCAGGTACGCATTAGCCAACCCAACAACTTGCCCACAGAACTAGAAAAATTAGTTGCCATCTCTTCCAAAGATATAAAACCAGCTCAACAGCCCAAACTAAGAGATTTAGTTAAGAAGTACCAAGACATCTTCGATACGGACAAGGAAAAGGAGGTCGAACTAATGTGGTCCAGCACAAGATTGATACTGGGGTGCCCGACCGATCCGCAATCAGCAAGAAGACTTCCTCTTGCCAAGAAGGAAGAGGCTGACAAAATAGTCAGCGATATGGGAAAGAAGGAGTTATCGAACCATCTGACAGTCCCTGGTCCTCTCCAGTCGACTGGTGAAGAAAAGGATGGATCGACACGCTTTTGTAGACTATGCCAACTTAATAATGTCACGAAGAAGGACAGTTACCCTCTCCCGAGAATAGATGACACCCTAGACACGTTGGCTGGTTCCACGATTTCTCGACCCTTGATCTGAAGAGTGGATACTGGCAAGTAGAACTGGCTCAGGAAGATCGAGAAAAGACTGCTTTACCATCGGCTCAGGATTGTGGCAGTTCACCGTTATGCCATTCGGGGTCTGTAATGCTTCCGCCACATTCGAAAGATTGATGGAAACAGTACTCTCATGGAACACGTGTCTAGTGTATCTCGACGACATAATTGTGGTCGGCAGATCGTTTGAGGACCACGTGAAAAACTTGGAGGAAGTATTCCTGCGACTGAGGAACTCAGATTGAAACTGAGCCCTAAGAATGCCATCTGTTCCAAAGAAGTACGATACCGCCACGTTTTCTGGGGAAGGAGTAGCAGTGGACGACCAGAAGATCAAAGCTGTTAAGGATTGGCCCATCCCAAAAGACATTCACCAACTTCGAAGTTTCCTTGGTTTATGCACATACTATCGCCGATATTGCTGGGATTCGCAACATCGCTAAACCACTGACCAAGCTCACGGAAGGCCAAACAAAGTTCCAGTGGTCCGAAGAATGTCAAGACTCATTCAGGAAGCTGAAAGGAGCTTTGATCAACGCACCTATACTGAGCTATCCCCTACCCAAAGGGAAATTCATTTTGGATACGGACGCCAGCAACGTGGGACTTGGAGCTGTCCTATCTCAGATCCAGGAGGGACAGGAGAAGGTCATTGGTTATTTCAGCAAGACGCTTAGCAAACCAGAGCGCAATTACTGTGTCACCAGGCGAGAGCTGTTAGCTGTTGTAAAGGAGTGGAACACTTCTACAAGTACGTGTATGGAAGAAGATTCCTGTTGAGAACTGACCATGCAGCTCTCAAAAAGGCTCTACAGTTCAAAAATCCTGAGGGTCAAGTAGCACGTTGGATCGAGAACTCCAAGAATTCGATTTCGAGATCGAACATCGAGCGAACTAGCCATAAGAATGCAGATGCCTTGTCGCAAGACCATGTCCAGATGATTGCTCACATTGCCGAGAGCAGAAGAGAAAGAAGCAACACTTTGTAGAACCGCGGTAATGAATGACAACTGGAATGACAGCAAGATCCAGAAAGACCAAGAGAGAGACCCCGACCTTGGCTTAGTCGTCAGCTGGAAGAAGGGCAATCGAAGACCATCATGGCAGGAAGTCGCAGGTTACTCGCCGGCTGTTAAGTCCTATTGGGCACAATGGAACTCTCTTATTCTGGACAATGGGATCCTGAAACGTGTGCTGGAGGCCGATATTGGTGGGGAAGACAGACGCCAAATAATTGTTCCCAGGAACAGAAGAGAGGAAGTGCTGCGGGAAATCCATGATGGAGTCGCCGGAGGACATCTGGGAGTGACGAAGACCCTGCAGAAAGTGAGGCAACGGTTTTACTGGGCCAATTGTCAAGCTGACGTCCAGGACTGGTGCAGGAAGTGCGCTGTATGCGCTGCTAGCAATGGACCTCGAATCTACCGTCACGAACCTTATGTGTTTCACCCAATCAGTGAGTAACGCCCTCGATAATCACTCTCAAATGGATACCATCTACACTGATTTCTCAAAGGCATTTGACAAGCTAGATCATCAAATAATCTTGAGCAAACTCAACCTGTTTGGTTTCAACACGAATCTAATTAATTTATTTCAATCTTACTTACAAAATCGTATACTATTTGTAGAATTTAGAGGTCACGAATCCCACCATTTCATAGCTTCAAGCGGAGCCCCTCAAAGTAGCAACCTAGCCCCCCTATTATTTTCTATCTTTATCAATGATATTGGGAACAACATTTCAAGCAATTTGCTGCTATTCGCAGATGACTTAAAATTGTTCAGAAGAATTGAATCAATTGATGATTGCCATATATTACAAAATTATGTCCAAAACCTCCACCTTTGGTGTATCGAAAATAAACTCCTCTCAATATAAAAAAATGCAAATCCAATACATCTCCTTAAAAAAGTCGCCAATTGAGTTTTCTTACTCTATCAACAATATCACATTAGAGCGCTGCCAACAAATAAAGGACCTTGGTGTCGAATTCGACCCCAAACTTAACTTTTCCAATCATTACAACAAAACATCTTCTGCCGCTAAGAGAATGACCGGACTAATCTTCCGTACGTGCAAAGACTTTCAAAACAAGGACTGCTTCATGGCCCTTTATAATGCATTCGTGAAATCTAGATTGGAATACTGCTCCCTGATATGGTCCCCCTTATACAAATGTCATATTGATCAACTTGAATTAGTTCAAAGATTCTTCATGAAATATGTGTCCTTCAAGCTGGACCTACCCCCCTCAAGGTTACGACAACAATTTACTACTCAATAGATTTTCATATTTATCACTAGAAAATCGTAGATCATACTGTGCTTGCTTATTCCTCTACAAATTAATAAATAATCTAACAGACTGCCCTGATTTATTGGCACAAATCAACTTTCAAGTCCCTCGTAGCAATTGTAGATACACAACTTCCTTTCACCTACCTAAACCTAACACCAACATACTTTTAAAATCACCGATGTATGCAATAAGTAAAATTGCTAATGAAATCTGTTCTGGAATCGATATTCTTAATGAACCTATAGGTTCTTTCAAAAATAAAGTTAAACAAAAACTGTATTTAAAACAATCAACCTGTTCTTAATACTACATTTGCATCCCTCTGTATTACCTGTATTTATCTGAATATGTATTCTCCAACTGTAACTTCCGAACTATCTTGTATTTATATTCATACTAATTATCCTGTATTTGCTTTCCTCAACTTGTAATATTAATCTGTCTTGTAATTGGGATTTATCCTGTTTAGACAATAAATGTATTTTTTTTTTAAGATTTTTGTCCAACTTCAAATTTATAAAAATTATGGATTTTTGAAAAATGGTCTCTTTTTAGAGGTTTTCCCGGATTTTCTCAGTGGAAAATGCACCGATCCAGTCGCACTAAAAACCATTTCGTAGGTTTTTGAATTCTCTACAAAAGTTCCATGAGTGTGAAACGATTCCTTCAATACTTTTAAAGATATTTGTAAAAAACCAAAAAAGTTGTCATTTTTTACAATATTTCTTGTTAAAAAAATACCACAAAGCGATTTTGCTGGGACCGACACCGGGGTTTTCATCTATGAACTATCTTTTAAAAGGTAGTATAGGTTATTTGTTGCGACTTTATTTAAGTATGAAAATAGACTGTATTTTTTCTCTAGTGGTTGGCCTAAAACCTGAGTATCATAACAGTTCTACTGACAGGTCACTGTAGACTGCGAAAACATCTTAAAAAAATCGAACTTGCGTAGAGTGCAGTGATTCGCTTTTGCCAAGAAGAAATATCAGAGGACATCTTGTGCAGAGCCCTGGAAAAGGTATCACCGAGCGTCATCATTGACATTGTCAGAAGCTTGGGACTTGAAGGTGAACTCTAATTTAATTAGGATTGAGCAACAATAGATCTGAGAAGGTTGCAGTGGATGTTTATGCTAGAATTATGCCTTCTATGGGTTTTTTTCAAATAAAGGGTGAAAAATCTCCCAAAGGAAGTTAATAAGAGACATTATTGAATTACAGAATATTCTACCAGTATGTGTTTATACTAGGAGAAAGGGTTCCATGATAAATTCTGTTTCAAAAAAATTGGGATTGAAGAAATAACCATTGGTCTTGTAAGGTTTCATACAAAAGAACGACTGGTAATACCCAATATCATTGTTAAAATCTATTCATGCCAGTAACAAGACATTCGGAAAGCATATTAATATCTGTTGCAGATTTTTTTTATTTGAGGGCTAAATCCTTTCCCTTTTCAATATACCTATCCAATTATTTTTCTAACATTCAGGGGGGTTGTTTTAGCAGGTGAAATAAACATAAATCATAACTTCGTTGATTGCAATTGTCATATTTTTCGACAGCGCCTTTGGAAAGAACTCCCATTAACATCTGAATTAATATCCAAGTATTCTTAATAGAAGAAATAGAAAAAAAAATGTGGCGTTTTCGCTATCCACATGTACTTTACCAAACTTTGAATCCATCAAAATCCATTAATCAAAATGCAATCTGGCTCAGCAATGTAAATGTGGTATGAGCATAAAAAGAAAAACTAGTTTAAAGTACCTTGGAGTTATATTGGCTGAAAAGCTCACTTGGAAAGAACATGTGGAGTTCAAAACTCTAAAAACAATTTACTTTGCATTAGCTGAGTCAATATTAAACTATGGCTTGGTAGTGTGGGGCAATGCAGGCTCAAAAACAGCAAAATTACAGGTATCCCAAAAATGGATTATACAAATTATGCTCAGCTCTTTCAAACTATGCAGGTTCCGAAAATGTCAAATTTTCAAGACAATCATAACATTTAGAACCTTTGAAGGTGTGGTCTGAAACTACTCTTAGTGTCTGTAGGTGAATCTAGCCTAATATAATTAATATCTAATAAAAATGAATACAAGTGCCTATTCAGACATATTCCAAAAAGGTCGCATGCAGACTCCAGACTGTTAGATTTCAAATAATTATTATAGATAATATAACAAATAACGTGATATATTTTGTATGTGATTTTCTCGACCAGAGACAAAATCTGGTTGTTCAGGAGAGGAGTGTAAAATTCTCAATTTGATTTTTCCTAGGTTATAGCTTTTTTTTTTCTATAATACAAGTTTCGAATCTAAAAATTTGCCATTATTCAACTAGGCATGTAAATTATTCCACAGAACCTTATTATTATGTAAAAAAATCGATAAGGTTCAAGAAGCCTTTCTATACTGGCTGGCATAAAAAAACTGTGAATCTCTATTTCAGATCACAACCCTTACCAGATGACTCTTCAGGCAAAAGTGGTGCAAAGTTTTATCTAGTTATGACAGAATTTTCATTATCAAAACACTGACTTCTGAAGAAGTAGAAAGAATGCATTCTTTCTTGAAACATTATCATCCAGTGAGTAATATTTTATTGCGATCCAAGCAAGTATGCATAAGTTTGCCTGATTTCTTCACTTTTCCATGATTGCATGTGGGTAATGGAAAACCGTAAATATAAAGGTATCATCTCAGAAGCATAAGATATACCTAAAAATACTATTTGAAATTTTCTTTTTTCAAATCATTTTTTATATGTATTAATTTTTTTTATTTCCATAAAAAGCAAGAACATTTCAACACATAAACATTTTACCATTTCGTATCAGAAAAAGTACAAAAAAAAGTTTTGGTCAAATCCATCTATTTATAACGCTTCTGAAATAATTTGTTTTAGTTTTCTGAGTTTTCAGCAACTTGAAAGAAAATACAGAAATTCAATTTTCTAAGTTTTAAATTCTTCACTAAATTAATTTTTATTTATTAAAAAAATAATAAATTAGTAACTTGTCATATTCTGCATTTGCATATAAAATTAAAAGGCTGGTATCACTATTTGAGATTTTACTAGGCCAAATTTGTCTGTATCAATAATATTCTAACTAATATGAACTTGAATTTGATATTGATCCTAATTTGTCTGATCCCATCGGGAGTTATCTCAATAAAATATTGTACTGATTCTACTCCTAAACTTGTCAACAGTAACCGAATATGGCATTCAAAAATATTCATACATAAAGAATTTGATAAAATATTTTACCAAAATCGATTGAGATTTTATATTAGAAAATCTGTTATCGGATACCATCTTTCTGTCATCATCTCTGGTGAATGCTTCCCAGAATTTAATAAACAAACATTTTGCATGAAAGTTCTTCAGCCAAATAAAGCCACTTTGTCAATTTTTTACAATCTACAGAAATGAGAAAGAATCTTGCTGCCATTAAACAAATATCTTGTTTCAAAAAATATTTGCAAAACATATAGAAATAATTACCATTGCAAATTCTTCAAACAAATCGAAACAGATTTTAACATACACTTAAAACAAAACAAGAAATATGATGATCATTTAACCTTCCGCAGATAACGTGAGTGGTTTCTTAATTTTTGATAACGTCGGTCTGACAAACTGATTTTTTCAAGGAATGATTATTGGTCGTTTTTACTTAAAAATGAATGAATATTTTTTATTGAACATAATATTTGACTATAATTCCCATGTACAAATACAAACACAAACGGATTTTTGAAAAAATAGTTTTTTTTTTTGTAGGCTATGAAACAGCTGTATTTTTATTCAATACAACAATAATTTAACCAAAAAAAATATTTCTCTGATGAAAATGACAAAAACATAAACAGTAATGAATTAACATTAAATATAACAATATAATAGAAACAAAAAAAATTAATGAATACAAACTGGCAACTGAACAAACTAGTTCAAATTTTATCAATTTTCATTATGCCAAATGCAGTCTATGACATTCCCTGGAGATGCTGACTGATTCACTGACTTCCTCATACAGTCTTCGCAATCGCTCCTGTTCTCTTTCGTAACTCATTCTGACGTAGTCACACTAAAAACATACTATTCAGTTCAAGAATGAAGACGCCAAATCAAATTACACTTACCTCAGAGTTTTACACGAACGATAACGCCTGTTTCACGCACCGTATACTTATTTTTCTAACGAAGCAAACGCTCTATTCGACAGACAATATATAAACAACAGAAAATTAACGCAAATATTCAAATTAGTCGGTGCGAGAGACCGTACGTTATAAGCGGAAGGTTAATGTAATGTCCCTTTGTTTTTCTGTTTCTTGTATACAAAGCTGAAATGTTGACATACTAAAAGTGTCATTTCAAATAATCCAATCAAATATACATATGACATAGATGAAAAAATACATCTAGCATTTATTTGTTATCAGACAGCAGGTGGGAGATACATGTTTATGTAATTATTAACTTTTTTTATGAGCATTAGCACATTTTAAATATATTGGCAAACAATTCTATGAAATAAATGTTTTCCAAAGATATATGATACATTGGAAAAAATATAAACTACAATGAACATTTATCTCCAACGTGCCAGTGTGTAACTAATAGCTTTTAGTCAGTCAAC
This sequence comes from Gonioctena quinquepunctata, assembly GCA_018342105.1. Classification (NCBI taxonomy): domain Eukaryota; kingdom Metazoa; phylum Arthropoda; class Insecta; order Coleoptera; family Chrysomelidae; genus Gonioctena; species Gonioctena quinquepunctata. The sequence goes on along the minus strand of JAFIRS010001870.1, from coordinate 69,026 downwards.
TTTAACAAGTATTGAATATAATCATTATCAGTCAACAATGATACATAAGTTTGATGACATTGGGGAGTTTGAGAATAAAATAAGTAATAGGGGTAGATTAATGCAAATTGTACATTTAACATAAGAAGTGTAACAAACACTTTGATGAACTTCTAGAGATAGATATTCTTAGAGATTTGTAAATTGATTCTTATTGACATAATAATCCTTGGAGAACTAGAAATAACCCTCCACTTGAACAATTTTGTATTCCAGGCTTCAAAACTATCTTCAAGCAATGGTGTTTTGATTTTTTTAATTAATCAAATCTTTCACGATGTTGTAAATACAACTTTATCATTGACACAAATAACTAAATTCAATATAGAGTAAATTTGGATAGGATATCTTATAACATAATGCCTTGCTATAGATCCCCACCCACATCTGATAAAATGTTTTTATTTTTAGAAGATTCAGAATAATTTTTTATGAGTAATGTAGAAGAAAACATAGACATTCTAGTAGGAGACTTAAAACTCTAGATATTTTGAACAATGATTCTGTAATCTCAAATAATTATTTTTCTGCATTTATGTCATTTGGATATAAATAATATATTAATAGTATTTTTATTGGAGTAAGGAGTACCAACGATCAAATAGCAGACATTTTAACGAAATCGATATTCAAAACAAGATTTAGTATCTCCGATCGCTATTAGGAGTTACCTGAACAGGGAGACACCAATTTCAAGTTTGAGGGGAAGTATTGCAGATCAAACTTGAGAATGCTAAAATGTTCATATGTTTATTTTATTTATATATACAGTGCGTTCATAAAGTGTGGAAACGCTCCATTATCTTACGAGTTAATCATTTTCGGAGGTAAAGCTCGTACAGGTCGATTTTGTATTTTAGTCTTCCACCTATTAACAAAAAAATATTTTTTCCCCCACCACCTTACAGATATGACGCCATCGATTTTTTTTTATTGTATGTATATTTTTATACCAAAAATTGAAAACTCATATTTTTCTGAGTTCAACCATACTACATACGTCATATGTAACACTTCAAGTTACAGTATACTGAGTATTAAGGAAACATTCATTTAATTATTTATTTTGCAATGAAAATATCATAAGTAAGTAGTAAAAATTAACAAATTCACAACAAATGCTCGAACTGAGCTCCTTGGGTTAGTTGACAATATCCAAGAAGTCTGATGAATTCTTGGGTTACGTTTGACAACATCTCTGGTGTAATTCGTTGAATTTCAGTTCGAATTCTCTCTTTAAAGTCGTCCAAATTGTTGGACGATTTATGTACACTTTACTTTTTAAGTAACCCTAGAGGAAAAAGTCCATGGGAGTTAAATCTGGGGACCTAGCAGGCCATTCAACCTGTCCGCGTCGTCCAATCCAGCGATTGGGAAAGGTTTCATTGAGGAAATCTCTAACCACTCGAGCATAATGTGGACCTGCTCCATCCTGATGGAACCAAATAGTAGAAACTATTCGACCAGGTTGATTAATGTCTCAAAATGTTACAGTTAAATATGGAACTACATAAGTTTGTAACAGTTCCAAATAATTTTAACCCGTCACAGTACCGACAAAAAAATATGGTCCTACAATGGTATTCCTAAGAATCCCATTATATTGGGTATACGTTTCCATCGTCTAATTGGGATTTTATGTTGCCCAATAACGGAATTTTGCGTATTCACGGTACTGTTTATAAAAAAGTTAATTCGTTAGAAAATAAGACATTAAATTCAAAGCCATTATTTTGATTACACACTTCTTGCATAATTTCACAAAACTCTATGCGTCTATCGAAGTCGTCTTCATTAAGTTCATGTATAAGATTAACTTTATATGGATGTAATTTGGCTTTTCATAGAATTTTTTGCACAGTCTCATTGTTCTCAGATAAAGTTGTAATTGAACAATGAGGATTTTCTTCAGTTCCAAGTAATACATTCAATTGAGTGTCTTCGGCAACGGTAGGCCTGCCACTCTTATCCCTAACTTGCCAATTCATTAAATTTATTAAATTTTGCTTACCGTCGATTTGTTTATGGTTCTCGATAAGGATATTTTTTATTAAAGATGTCGCATACTTCTGCCATACTTGTTTTACGATCGCCGTAACCTAAGATCATCAAAACTTCTATTCGATGTTTTTCTGACACCACCATCGTAATTTCAAATAATTTTTTTCAGGGTAATATTTTTTAGAAAGGTATTATTGAAGACTTATAAATCGATATGCTACGAAACAAATCAATTTAATACTGACATATGCAATGGTAACTAAGAACTCATTGTCTGGTTGCTAAGGGCTTTCAGATGTTTTCATAGCCTACTCAAGTTTGGCAATATACTCGTACTAACTACTGAGTAATTCTCAGGTTTTCATTGCAAAATAAATAATGAAAAAAATGTTAAGAGATAAGAACACTGGTTTCCTTTATACTCAGTATACTGTAACTTGAAGTGTTACATATGACATATGTGGTATGGTTGAATTCAGAAAAATATGGGCTTTCAAATTTTGATATAAAAATATACCCTTTCAATTTAAAAACATTTCGATGACGTCATATCTTTTAGGTGGTGGGGAAAAAATCATTATTAAAAAAAAAGGTGAAAAACTAAAATACAAAATCGACCTGTCCGAGCTTTATCTCCGAAAATGATTAACTCGTAACATAATGGAGCTTTTCCACACTTTATGAACGCACTGTATATATATATATATATATATATATATATATATATATATATATATATATATATATATATATATATATATATATATATATATATATATATATATATATATATATATATATATAAGTATTTCAGTTGTAATATGAGTGACATTGTCAAAAACACATTTTTCTTATTCTTTCTCTGAGTTTTTCACGCAATTATTCCATTGAAATTCAGTTACTTCAATTCATAACCAATTGAACTAGGTAACTGTATTTCAATGAAATAATTGCGTGAAAAACTCAGAGAAAGATCAAGAAAAAATTATTTTTGACAATTGCACTCATAACAACTGAACTACTATATATATATATATATATATATATATATATATATAATAAAAAAATAAACATGAACATTTTAGCATTCACAAGTTTGATCAGCAATAAATATGTACATTAGAGTAACTGAAGAATCAAAAAGCTGTTTAAATCATATATTTGTAAGAAAAAATATCAACAGCAGAAAACTCTAATTGGATCCGTCAGTGATCCATAATGAGGATCTAGTGATGAAACCACTATTAGTAAAACTCCAAAACCCTAATATAAATACATTACTTTTTATAAAAATAAATTCATCAATTTAATTAGCAAATTTAATCTCTCTCTTTTCAAGATCGCAAAAAAAGTATACAAAATATAGACATTATAAAGATATTTGTTACATTCTAATAACAGAAATTTAAATAATCAACTTGGAAATGGAAATAATAATAGACATTAAGTACGGTCAATATAGTTCACAAGAAATAATAAATATTTATAAATCCTTTCTGTGTTACCAAAATATAACACAGAGTAAATATAAAGTAAAAAATAAATATATTTACCATATTCATTAAATATTACTTTGTCAAGATTTAAAATAACTACATTATTTCTTTAAAAATGATTACATTATTTTCATTACTTCTGCAGATTATAGTTAAGCCATTTCTAATAGTGACTATTTTACTGTTCCCGAAACTCTTTATTTAAGGAAGGTATATTTTTATAGATTAGTGGCAGATGAATATATTTTTGTTTGCTTTCATATGATGGAGGTTCTGGTTAGGCTAGACTTAGGAATAGGCAAGGGAACACAACCTTAATTTCTTGTCTCCTATTATCTGTTTTTCTAAAGTTTGACTATATTTCTTGTGAATAAGGAATACAGTTTCCAGGGTGAATAAAACAGGGCAGTGGAAAAATTTGTTGATTGATGAATAGTGGTTTGCAGTGGTCACAATATTGAGCTTTGCACAGGTATCTAGTGCTGTTTTTGTAATATAAATACTAAGTCAAACAATTGATTACTCCATGAACCCCGAAATGCAATTCCATACCTCAAATGAGATTCTACCAAGGAGAAGTACACCATCCTAGCCGAGACTAAGATGAGTTCCTTTGTTACCATTTTTATTGCAAAGCAACTTGAAGCTATCTTTTAATTTATGGTCATAACATGCTCATTAAACTAGTTTTTGTCTATAACCACACCTAAAAACTTGGTGTTTGGCTTATGTATAATGATGATTTTTTAAGCATAGGTTATCAAAGTTAAATTTGAGTGTGACAAAATTTGTTTTATTCAAATTGAAATAGTCACACCATGTCTTTATTTCAGCTAGATCAAGAGCAATTGTATTTTTCAAATGATTTATGTCCTTACTATGCCATAATATAGTGGTGACATCAGCAAAGAAGGTGAAACGAATGGTTGTTGGATCGTTTATGTACAAAATAAATAGTATAGAACCCAACACTGACCCCTGTGGTTCTCCCATTGCAATTTTATCTGTGTTAGAATGGTTCTCTTTGGTTTTGACTCTTTCTTTCTGATAAGTATGTTCGAAATCGGTTTAATGTGGAATTTCTAAATCCATAAAATTCTATCTTTTGCAGAATTATTTCATGGCTAACACAATCAAAGGCCTTAGAGAAGTCACAGAATACTACTGCAGTTGCTTCTCCATTATTTAAAGTTATATAGGTATTTTCTAGCATTGAAAAAATTTCATCATTTGTTTTTTTGAGCTTTGGAATCCAAATTGGGAATAGCTTAGTCATTTTTAGTCAGATGTATCATATCCTTCTTTTTACTAGTTTTCCCATGATTTTCGATATGTGACAATAATGAAATTGTACGAAAATTTCAGGGTCATCCAAGTCACGGCATTTATGCAAAGGGATCATAACTGATTTTTTCAAATAGTATAGGAACTCTCCCATTCCGAAGGATTTGTTAATTGCCTCCACTAGAATAAAGAGAACATAGTCAATACCTGGTGAGCTTTTATTTGTTAGCTCATATATGTCAGTGTCTTGAAGATACAAGTTTTCTACAATGCTAACATACTTAAGATAATCTAAGGGATCAACTTGTGAATTCAAACTGGATATGCCTTAATGAGCACTAAACATTTTTCAGAATATCAGTCAATATTGATATTTGACATGGATGAGTTACTTTTACCATCTCTATTTTTGTTTTGAGAACTTCTTATACTCATCTTGTATTGTGTCTCTTTTGCATTATTGATGGCGTCTGTAGGCATTGAAATAAGAATTATAAAAATCACTATACATATAGGTACATGATTTCTTATAGTAGGTTTTGCACTGATATTTTTGTGAGTATTAAGGTAGTACTTCCCTCAGACGATTTTCTTAGGAAAATGTTGAAATCGAGATATGATATAAATAAAATATAATTCTTCAATCCTCCAAACTTTGAAATTTTTCTTGTGTTTAGTTTTTGAGATTTTTAATAACAAAGTCGATCACTTTTACATGAAAGGTATAGGAAATCACTACAGAAATTTATCTAAAACATACCTATACAATGAACTGCTCTTACGACCGATTAGAAAAACTGAATACTAATTTATTATTCAAAAACGAAACTACTATCAAAATTTAAATCAATTCTTGTGTTTTGTTCTGAGTTATTCAATAAAATAGCCGTACACTTGAAATGTAGGCAACACTGCGCCTCGAGGAAAACAGCAAGTATGTAGAAAAACGAAGAGGGAAAGAACTGTTATATGTGTACTTACTTAGAAAAAAAAAGAGACATTGCAACGCATGCCGGGCACGCTAGTATTTTATGAAAATTGAAAATTTATGAAATTGTTTTAAGGAATATCAGAATCATCTACAAATTGTTTCCGACATTATGTATAATATGTATACATAAAGTGTAATAGCAGGTTTTGGGAGGGAAAATTATGCACAACAAACCCCTGAAGGATGTTTTATTCAATTTTAAACAACAACAGTCAACTCCAAAAAATTACTAAATAGAATATATTCGAAAATACAATACCATGAAATAGACAAAACATAAATAAACAAATATCTAGAAAATTACAAATTAGCTAACAAATGAGCAACTTATTATTCCAATTAAAAAACACACAGAACAGCGGTTCATCGAGAAAATGCTACAAGCAGTGAGAAAATAAAGTGCTGAAATGATTCACAATTGCTGTCAAAATAGTTTTAGTTTTAATGATACGACTATTGCGATTTTGATTCCAAAGTAATTTTTCCAGCACCTTATCTTTCATTCATTTATTTTTATATTTCAATTGTTTCGACATGACTGTAAATTGTAAATTAAGATGTGTAAATTAAAAAACTGACGTGCACTCAACGGCTTGTCTCTCTCTCTCTAACAATTGCGAAGTTGTCAGCCTTCTGGGGTGTCCGAGATCCTTGATTCTGTGTGTAGGATCGCGCGAAGTGAGTACAGTCTCGGTAGAAATGACTGGCTCTAGAAATGAAGCCAGTGCTATGGCAGTCCGCGCGTACCTATTCAAAACTTCTTACTCCGAAGGTTAGGGAAGTACTACCTTAAATGGTAAATTAAAAATTTCAAATATAACTAAGAATGCATTCATATCAGAAGTGGATGTACAAGGGATAATTCAAACTCTTTTTTAATAATTAGGGAGTCATATTTATATACAGCAATAGGTTTAAGAATGTCTATTATATTTTCGTCCATAAAAATCTTGGTTGCAGGATTTTTATATTGATTTCTACAACTCTTTGCAACTATGGTATAATTTGAGATATAACAAGGTTCATTGTTTAGCAGCCAGTGCTCTATTAGTAATATGAATGTTGGCATTCTGTCTGAATTTGAATTACATTATGAGATGATTGATAAGTTTGTATTTTTGGTTATGTCCAAAAGATTTCTTAGAGCTACCTTAATTGTATTAAACATAACAATTACTAAGTCATTTAAACTTGTAAAAAAAAAGTTTTTATTTCTAATAGCTAAGTGTTTGGCTTGATGATTTACATTATTTCTTTCAAAAGCTAATGGTTAGTGATCCAGTATCAATGTTTTGGTTGTGGTTTAGTTGGGATTGGGATCAATATGGACTGAAGAAAAAACTGTTGTTTTCTTGCTGACGCTTCGAATTAATTTAATTCATCCTCAGGGCACTGTTACAATAGTTCCTCAAATAGTGTTTTTTTTTATTATTATTATTTCTTTCCCAGATTGAGGCTGAAGGTCTCCTGAATTCAGTTTACAAGAGATTATTTGAATATATACGCTGAAATATAGTATTCTAATGTGGGGTGGTCTCTATAGCAATGCATGGAGCCTTATACAAAATTATTTACCCAACTGTAGATTTAGATAAAAATGTTGAAACACCAAATGTTAGTTTGCTATTAGTAATATCAAGTAATGAAAACTAAATAATAGTACAATTTTTGTAAAGATTCTAAGGTACATTTCGTTATATCCAGTTTGTGAAGTTCTACAACACTCTTTTGGGAATTGTTATTTATTATTATGTATTGCAATTTTATCATTTTACCATTTTATAATTGTAATACTGAGATAATTTGTTTTTTTGCATGCACAGGTCCCTGGACCTAGGTACATCATATGTATTAATTTTTGTAGATGTACCTTTTATATATCACTTCAATGAATAAATGAATATTAATTAATACACCCAGTTACACTTCCCTATCTATCCCAAGCTTTTATGTATAGAACATTTCAAGAATACAAATGATAAACTTCTACGATGAAATCATTGAAATACTCAAAATCATTAGTTTACCCTGAATCTTTATGAATTTTAAATCTATTAAATGTTGTTTTTTCCCAAGTATATTGTAGAGAGGCATGGCAAAACTCTTCTTCCACAATACCTGGGGATGTATCGACTAACTGTTGACAATGTAGAACATTACATTGTTGTAAGTAGGAATGTTTTCTCGAATCATCTCAGCACACATAGAAAATTTGATCTGAAAGGATCTACTGTGGACAGAGAAGCATCAGAAAAGGAAAGGGAGAAAGAACTACCCACTTTGAAGGATAATGATTTTGTTAACGAACAAATGAAGGTGTGTACATTCATGCTAAGTATATTTTATTTCATATTTGGATTGGAAAAGCTTTCAAAAAATAGTTATTTGAAAAAAAACTGTAGTTTTCTTCATTCAAGGTGTCAATTGGTGAGGAAGCTAAGACAAAACTAATGGAAACCTTGAGTGCTGATGTGGATTTTTTGACTAAATTGCATTTAATGGATTATAGTCTTCTACTTGGTAAGTGGTATAAATTAATTCTTTGAAGAAAAAAATTATTAGGAGGAGTCTATATTCAAAGAGAATTATATTATTTGATGTGACATTTCATCATCCTGAATTCTTATGCATTTAGTTAAGTGATGTATTGACCTTGAAAAAAGGATATGAAAGTTCTTAATGATTACTTCCGTATTTGTTACCAAGAAGGCCAATATAAAATTTCTTATGCGCAGTGGAAAAACTTCAAAGGAAGTATGGAGAATACTCCTTACACAATCTATTGCAACACTTTTTATCCAAAGTCAATTATGGTAGCTGATAGAATGGAGTTGAAAGTACTTGCAAAATCATAAATTACAAAGTGTAAAGCAGCACTTATTAATATTATTTTAAATGACAAAGAGGGGCGGTGAATTTAGAAAAATTAAATACCAACACTTTAAGTTTCCAAATTCTATATGAAAAATATTCAAGTCAGAGTCGTCAGTTTTTTTGAAATAACAAGTATAAGACAAATAAAAAAGATTGTGTTATTTTGTTGTACTTGACTGAAGGAGTATATTCATATTTTTTCATTATTTTCTGTAGCTCTAAGAAATTATTAAAGTCAGTCAGTAGTATTCCGACAGTCTCCAAAAACCTCCACTACAAATTGATGTGAATTACTCTTGTGAGCAACCAATCACTTAGATGCTAGCTCCCATCAATTTTGCAATCTTGCCAAAATATTCAACTTAATAGTTCCTTGATTTGCGAGAAACCTGGTACTACAGAGACTATCAGATGGAAACCAGCAAGGACACACCATTGCAAACTGACGTGGTTGATTCAGGGAATATCTCTGGGTAGATCGATGTGTGAAAAAAATTAGTGATCCAGTCTGTGTCTACTTGGTTTTAATTGAGAGCAGATGTTAATCGAGTTGAAAGAAATCTGACAGAAGTCAAACGCAAATAACAGACACCAAACGCAAATAACATTAACTCTAAAACTGAGTTGTCCCTACTTACAGGCTGTCTTCAAAACAATCTAAATTTACATAAAAATAATATATTGGTCACAAATCACTCCCACTGAAAAAAATCTTTATCTTCATATATTTTTCTGGAGTTTATCAGAATGTTGAGCTATATGTTACAATTTTCATTTAATTTCAAAAGATAACCACCATCGAATGGTTGTATATGAACATAAAATAATGACGTCATTGTTATCGTCTTCAGTACTATTTTCTAGAAAAAAAGTGTCAAATATAATTACAGGGCCCATAATTTTTACAGTATTGCACACACTTTTAGGATCTGAGAAAAGGAGAGAAATGCCAGAGCTTGTTGGGGGAGGAGAACACCAGGACAAGACTGAATCTTCTTCCCCCTTCTAACCAATTGTACTTAACAAAGAGGATACATTCTCAAAGTCAGTCTCCATATAAATAAAACCACTGTCTATGCATTACGAAAACTAAAATTTCCATCATCAGCAGAATGGTACTGTAATAATCTAGTTGTGAAAGAAGTAATAACTTGAAAAAAATGTACTCACCAAAAAGGGTGGAGGGGGGAATAAATAAGGGAAGGTCTACATTATTAAATATGAATGTTTGAACCCACATCCGAGTTTTTCCTTACAATCATTTTAGTTTTGCGAGAAAATACTGCCTTTGTTTTGTCATGGTAGTAGGATATACAATCTTCAATGGAACATCTAGTCGATATGGTGGTAAAATTATAGTAATTTGCAAAGAGGAGTGGATTGTGAATTGGGATCCTATAACTTGTGATATCTGGTTTTATAACAAAATATTGGTTAATTTTAATCCTGAAAAATTAATTTTAATTTTTGGGAACCACTGATTGTTTGTCTAGCCAATAATATTCATAATTTTCCTTTCAGTGTCAGGTGACTAGCAATACATATTGAAACCTTATGGGTTATTAACCAAGCTGATTTGAATTTAAAAAAGCTGACACACTGACCTAGCAGCAGTTCACTGTCAAGCTGAGAAAAGTTGTCACTGCATTTCAACGGTTTCAGCTGTATTTTTATTTTTTAATCAATTTTTAACTGTTTGCCGTAGGGTAACAAGTTAGTTCACATCCTATATTATCTTGTGCAGAAACTATATTTGTTCTAATAATTTTTAAGAGATTTTGCTACATGAAATTTAGAAATGGAGTAGGTATTTGAACAGAAGTATAGAAGATGAGTTGTATCCAATGTAAATTATTTCAGATATACCTGGATTGATTTGAATGTCATCAAATACAGAGATTTGAACATATTTAGCAGTCAAAATCAAATTGTTCATTAACACAAAAGGGATCACAAATATTTCAGCTTTATATATTTTTAGGTTTTCTAAGATATTCAGTTCAGAGCTCTTTGAACAAAAGTGGATGTAGTCGACATGATTGCATGTCCTGATTCTAATAAATGGCAGAAGAAAGATTAACAGTTACATGTGGGAAAATTTGTTGTAGAAGTAGAGATATTCATTAATTCTTTCGGAGAATTTACAACCAGTTTGGCTTACATAAATCGAACGGAGTCTGGATGTTTCAATCTGTACACTCCCGATTTATCAATTTCATCTTATCACTAGACCTGTCCGTGCCATGACCGTAATCTTTCCGACACATGCAAAAAATTATTGTTCAGGTTATTTATAATGGAACAACTCTCACTACAGCGTTTCACAACTGACATGCACCTGACTGGGCCATACATGGACCTAACCTACATGGGTTTGTGTTGGTCAGGGCAGGGCCAGGTCTAGTGAGCAGAGGGCTTTAGTGTTTACTCAAATGATCAGTGGTTCTGTAACTTATCTCAAATTGTAAATTAACTGATGACAATATTTTTACTTTTCTGGTTATTCCAACTTTACAGAATAAAAAACTTATGACTACCTTATTTAGTTTGCTCAATAATAAAATATATTACCTTTTACTTTTGGGATTATTGAACTCCTGGATACTACAGTGGAATCCGTTTATAATGACATCGAAGGGAATTGACAAACACGTCATACTAAGCGGACGTCATACAAAGCATTTTTGTGAGAAAAAAAACAGCCTTCTTTTTTTTAGGTAAATACTTATTTTAATAGAGAATCATAGCATATTAAATCAAAATAAAAATTGCACGTAATACATGTACATATGTATTGTATGTATATTTTTCATTTATGTACTTAAGAAATCTGTAATTTTTGTCTGCTTTTGTTTTTTCATTTTGTTGTAATAACAGTCTCTAATACTATTGTGTATAGAAGACATTGCCATGGTCAAATTATCATTTTCAATATTGCTATGAACAAATCGTGCTAATAGTTCTGCAGCCTTTAATGCCTCTTCATCAGCATTAAATATCTCATCATCAGAAAATTGTCTTCGTAGATTCGGCCATACAGACGTCAACCAGTTTGTTGTTAAATTTTGATCAACAGACGAAGATTCACCGACAATTTTTCCCGCCTTCGAACCTTGAAACGACTGATCCAGCTTGCAGAACAATTGAAGTCGAGAATACCAAAACGCGTGGCAAAAATATTTGCCTTTTCCTTTGTTTCTCGAGATTTTAAACCACTGAATTAACGCTTCATCAACATTTTCTTGTCGCGATTTTCGAAGCCTCTTCGGTTTCAAAACATTTGAATTGAACGATTGCTTAATCCGATTGCTTAATCCGCTCTTGTTTTTGAAAATCATTGAGATTGTCGAATGACCCACGCCAAATTCCTTTGCGAGAGATGAGTTTGATTCTCCATTTTCTAATCTGTATATTATTGCGCCTTTCTCCTCAATTGTAAATGCTTTACGATTGAGATGACATTTTTTTTTACATAGGATATCACTAAAAACAATGCGTGACGTTCAACTATCAATTACTCACTGAGATTCCAAACAGAAACAAGCCACTGCCGTGCCGAACGTCGTCGGGAATCAACGAACATTGCCGAAGGTGTAATAAATAATCATGTCGGCCACTATAAACGGACAAAATTTATTAAAAATGGTTCATAATAAGGGACATGTCACTGTAAGCGAAGTCATTATATCCGACTTTGTTACAAAGAATTTTATATGAAAACCAAACTTCATTGTGTAATTACGTCATAATAGGTGGTTGGTCAATATAGGAGCAGTCATAATAAACGGATTCTACTGTAATTATGAAAACTCATGTCAATTCATTCAGTGTATAGCTCAGCCAGTCTAGCGCGAACGAAAGAGAGTGCGAACTACTGTTTGAAAAGGATAAAAATGGTCTCCACCTTATCCCACTGAAATGAGAATGCAGTGCCGCCGGAAGGTAGACGCGTATCTAGACATCCCGGGTGTACATTCATTTTGGCTTATACATGTACTGAAAATTACGAAAAAATGTTGACTGGACTATGATTAGTGTCACTCCATCTTTATTTTACTCTCATTATTGAAGTCACCATAATTTCAATAATCATAAACTGTTTAGCCATAATTGATCTATTACAAATTGATTGAGATATAACTTGATTTATATTTATCATTGGCAATTACCAATAACTATATTTTAACACCAAGGATGTGGGTTGGATTGGACTGGTTTATAATTATGTTATTGAAAAAGAATATGTATTTAGAGTGTCATTAAAGAGTCATTTGTTCTAAAGAGAAACAGGTATTAATTATAACTGAAAATCTAGTGAAGTTCTCAATTATAACTTTGAGAAAATTTTGGAAGTTGAAGGAGCTTCAAAATCGTCAAAACTCGAATCCAAAGCAATTTCTTCTATAGTCTGAAGATTGAATGTATTCGATTCCTCTTCGCTTTCTGACAAAAAGTAGTTTTCGTCATCTGTTTCCTCATTACTTTCATCGTCAGATTCGCCATTTAATGTGATGATAAAATTATCCATTACTGCGTCAAGAAGGGGTTCCTTTTCCATATAATTAGTTTCGAATTTTTTGGAATGTGCACATCTTGATTTCCAGTCTTCGGTTGAAAAATTATTAAAAAAATCGTCGCAGTACTCTATCACCTGATTGAATTTGAAAGTCATATTTTTGTCACCTACGTATTGTTTCAAGGCCCCCCCCCCAAACTAATTCTATAGGATTTAGCTCGGGATGATAGGTTGGCAGTCTTAAAACTTCGAACCCATTGTTGATGAATAACTGATCAATTTTATACATTTTGTAATTAGCCTTGTTGTTTTTTATTATTTGATACAACTGCGGCTTAAGTAGATTTTCGCCAAAGTCGATATTTCGTTTTCTTAACCAATCCTGCATTTCAGCTTTACGCGTTGCAGAAGTTGGCATTTTCTCTACTAACTTATTATGGTATGGTGCATTGTCAATAACTACGACACTTTTCCCGAGCAAATTAGGTATCAATTGTTGTTCAACCCACTTTTCATAAGTTGCATAATTCATATCGCTGTGATAATCCCCAGTTTTAGAATTTGATTTCCAGCGAACATATGCATTGGGAATAAAGCCTTCTTCTCCACCTGCATGTAGAATTATCAATCGTGGTCCTTTGCTTGTTGGCTTTAAGAACCCTGAGTCATCTTTGTCACTCCAAACTTTTTGATGTGTATGACTTGAATGAATATACGTTTCATCCATATATACGATGGGCCGATTTTCAGCTCTGAATTTTTTCATTTTTCGTAAAAATTCCAGACGAAGATGTCTGATGGAATGACGTTCTACTAAAATCTTTCGATCCTTTTAAATTTTCTTCCAGCTGAATCCAATTTTATGAATTTCTTTACGAAGTGTTTCTCTGCCTCCCAGATATCCAAATTCATCACAGAATTTGTGGTGCAATTTTTTCAAAGTTGGTACACACTTCTCAGTTACATGGAAATTAATTATTAAATTTCTCAACTGAGATTTTTCAAAACCATCTAGACAAACTTTTGTTTGCCTGTTTGGTCTCTTCTCTTGTGGAGTAGCGAACGAAGACATTTGTCCTTCTTGAACCATTTTCATTTCTTTGGAAATGCGTTCCTACGCTTCTCTTACTGACACCTAGAGCTGCTACTACTCGTTCAGTAACCTGAAATTAAAATGAAATTTTTCTCAAACAGTACTTTTACGATTCAATAAATTTGAAATATTTATCATGTAAAAACAAAAGAGAAAGATCTCATAGTCTTCTCCATTTACGTTCAATATGAAGTTGAACATGACGGTAGATTCCAACAGAAAATTAATATTGAATTACAACTGATGGAATGAGATGAGATTTTTCTTTTTTGTTTTCACGTACATACTCCATTCCATGGCATCTCCTCTTCATTTATCATGTAAACATACCTTAGACACAGGAATAATGAAATCTTTTCTTGTTGCCTCTTCCCTCATAAATTTAATGAGATTGGCAACCAGTTCTCTGCTTTGACCACTCAGCACCTTATTTTTAACTTGGCTTTTGAAAACGTCCATTGTTATATTACACGATACAAATTTAAACGAATATGTTGTATTATAACACCTACACCACTGCTAAATTTGCGATCTTAACGCTTAGAGCGACTAACGTCTAATGAGCTCTCGATCGTATCGGTGAACTTTGCTACTGCACATCCAAGCCCGAACCGCCAACTTATAGTGGTCGACCTATACCTTATCATAACCCGAACTATGGCTGTAATAATTTCTTGGCACTTATGCTGAGGTTAGGTAATGTCTGTTATTAGGCAATCCATCGACCTGTCAAAACGAAAGCAATATGGCGGCTGTTGGCACACGTTGCGAATTTGAGTAGTTTTTTCAATTTTCGATTATAATTCGTGCTTCAACTGAAGAAAAATGCTCCTTATTTGCATTGTAGTTAACTGTGGGTCCCGTCACGACAGGGATAGAGTCGGGTTTCACTAGGTGCCTCAGTTTCAAATCATAAGTTTTTGACCAGTTGAAATGACTTATCGAGGAGGAGAAGAACTCTATGGTTAGCTGCAATCAACCTAGATCTTACGGATTCGTAAATCAAGTATCAGAGAGGCTGCAGCAGGCTGCATGCACATTCATGATAATATCCTTCATTCCGTCATGGATACCTATAACTTCAGACTTTTGTGATTTGATTTGTTCCTACGATTACTTGTATGATTTTGCCTACTTGTATATCTCTAAACTATTGTACATTAGGAGGTCCCATTTCAAATAAAGTTCATATATATATATATATAATATAATAATTGATATATTTTCCACTTCAAAAGTAGAGAAAACTCCAAATGAATGTTCATATATATGTACCTACCTCCTCAAAAAACATTCTTATAGGTATTGTTATTGAATTACTGGAATACAAATTTTCTTTAGGATTCTGGTGACTCAATAAATAAAAATATTTAGAAATATGTCTTTCAATCTACTTCCCATTTTAGATATTTCAGGCTATTATCGAAAGCCTCGATCAAGTCTTGTGAAGGTTGTTGTATTTGATTACTCTCATTTCGGACGTCCATCGTCTTAATGTATTTGAAAAGGTTTTCACGATGTTTCCAATGTGAATACTGTATTCAGACGATTGCAGATACAAATATTCGAAACATCGTGAAAACCTTTTCAAGAACATTAAGACGATGGACGTCAGAAACGAGAGTAATCAAGTTACCACATCGTCTACAACCTTCAAAGGGTATTGTAATTTATTAACAGTAAAAATTGGATATATATATATATATATATATATATATCGTGATATTTATCGAAATTGTACTATATACAAATATCAATATTGTGTCATTTTTTTATAATTGGTATTGAATTAAGATAAATAACTGAATCAGTAAAACAACAAATAAACAAACATTTATTTATATATATATATATATATATATTCATTTGAAACATTTAATTTTTTCAAACAACTGAGCAAGAGGCAAGTCGTCCAATAATTTTTTTGGCTGGATGGCAATGGCCACACAGCTTCCAAATCTGTGCGTGACATTGCTTCTAATATAGCACCAATATGACCACCTACTTCACGGTTTCCGGCCATACAAGTACAGTGAGCAGTACAAATGCTTTCATCCTTTTCAATTATGTACCAAACATCTGAAGGTTTTTAATTTGCCTTTTGTGAATACTTGTCCTGAAAAAAAGTTATGTTGATTAGAAAGAACTATTAGGAAAGTTGAGAAGTAATATTCTTAAATATCAAATCAATGTCTCTTATAATAAACAAATGTGGCAATAAACATAATAGATCAGAAGTTATAAATTACTTCTTATGTATTATTATTCCTAATTTATAATAATTCACTTCGATGACTCAAGATTTGCAACTGTACATGTACCCATTAGAAAAAATCTGCTGACTAGGAAAAAACATACTAGACTAACTAAAATATAGAATGATTCTGAATTTTTGTTCTCACCTTCACAACGAAGCCAGATTCAAAATATGTATGGGTTCTAAACTTGTATAGGGCTTCATCTGCATTTGGGAAAGCTGAGTAGAAAGCAAATACGAAATAATATCCATATTCGTAACAGGAGGAGCACCAACAATTGAACAATTCAGTGTAAAAAGGATCTAAGTCACTGATCAATCCTCAACTTCATTTTATACCTGTAACAAATACATTGATAAAAATGTAAAAAGAAGATGGGATGTATTTTCAAGCATACCGTTCACCAAAGCCTCTGCTTTTCAACAATAGTGTCTTCAGGTAATCACTCTCCATCTGAATATCATTAATTAACAACACAAAAGCTCCGAAAATAACCAAAAATACACTTTTACAAGCCAAAAGTGCACACTGACAATGATGTTCTTATGGCGATTATCAGTTTGTGTGCCAACAACCGTCATATTAGGTCACGTGGTATGGATTGCCTAATAATCAAGGTTAATATTGTAAGGTTAAGGTTAATATTGTTATATTTCCATTTGAAGGATATCTCTGAACCTTTGCACTTTTTAATTATAAATTTTTATTTAATCATTTTTAATTACTATTAGATATTAAACATTGATTTTAGGGGCTGGATATGGCTCTTCAGCCTTTCTGTACCTCGACCTATAAGTTTTTTGTACATTACCCTTCATCTATTCAAGACCCGGGATTCCAAGACTCCTTGCAAAGTGTATCAGTTTCTGAGGGCGTTAATGAAACCCCTCCGAGAAACTTAAGCCTTTTGCAAAACAGCACTTGGCAGTCGCAAAGCTGGTGTTATGCAGTTTCAGAGAAGTTCTCACAGTAATGGCACAGTTTACCGTCTGATATATTCATTTTTTTGAGGTGATACCTCAGAGGACAATGTCCGGTGAGCAGTCCCATTACTAACTCGAGAAGCTGTTTAGCTTTCTTTGATGATGGGCTCATAAGCATTTTCGCTTGTCTTTGCTGGAACCTTATTTCGGTGGGTTTTGATTTGGTCAGCTTCCCAGCGCCGAAACTCTTCTTTAATGTGGGCTTTGGAAAGACCACAGAAGGGTTCTGGGCCAGGAAATTGAATGTTTGCCCCTTTCTTGGCAATGCTGTCTGCTTCCTCATTGCCTTTGATTCCCTTGTGACCTGATACCCTCAACAGAGTGACCTGATTGTTCGTAGCCAGTTGTCTTAGGGAGAGTTTGCAGTCTCAAGTCAGTATAGACTTTGGCTTTCAGTGCTGCTTGGCTGTCTGAAAGGGATATAGATTTTTGCATCCTTGGCCTCTTTCAAGTCATTCTTGGGCGCAAATTTCTATAGCGTGGATTTTTCTGCTTGAAAAATTGTTGGGGCTTTACTCAGGGGTATTGATAGCCTAAAACTAGGATCCGTTACTCCCACTCCTTTTATCCATCTTGGATCCATCACTTGGATAACCACTTCAAAATGCACTTCGAAGTTGTGCCTAGCTGGCATGATATCTGATAGTTTGTACCTGGATTCTGGAGGAATCTTTTCCAGAATCTTCAGGTATCCAGTCATATCTCCAGCTTTCAAGTTTAAAGACTGGTGCAGTCTGAAGGCACTCATTGCCGCTTCCGTAAATCATTAGCATATTAAACATAACATACTTACACTGGCTTTGGTATTGTGTATTTATTTTATTTGTGACTAATATTCTCTTTTAATCTTTTTTCATTTGTTAAACTATTGTAAATGGGGTACCTGGTACATTTCCATTTGCTACCATGCCCAATGTTGCATGTGATGATCATTCCCCAATCAATGAACTATCAAATCAAAATATTATTTATTGTCGGAAGAATAAATTCTCAGTGACAAAGCTGACACTACGCCTTTTCATCGTCCACCTTCTCTCTAATAATTAATACTGTTGAAATTTTCCTTTGTTTTATGTAGAATTTGAAATGATGAATAAAGCCGCTTTATAAAGTGTCATACAAGTCATATAATAATAATAAGTAGTAATAAGGTTGATGGGCGAGGACACAAAATTTTCAAAATATTTTTAATGGTTTTTACAGCTTGTGAAAACTCTTGGTAATTTTCTTTTTCATTTTAAATTTTCTACAACTTAAAAAAATATTTAAAGTCGGCAAAATTCAAATGGCTTCTTTCTAGCGCCATTGCAAAATGTTGTGACGTAATCACCCGATCAACCAATCCCACAGTTGACAGCGTCAATTAATTTTGCGACGTTGCCATATTTTCAAATCTTAACATTGCGAATAGTGTTCTAGTTCTGACATTTATAGTTTAAGAAACTTTGCAACATTACCGTTAATGTCACAATCAACCCTATTAGGCCTATTGGCTGCTCGGTCGTTTACGTCACAAAGGGCGCCAATATTAGTAACTTTAAAATTTGTTGATTTTCGAATAGGAACTACTGTAATTGAGATTTTACTCAAAAAATGTTTTCTGGGTACATATGTATGCGTTATGTATTTTAAAGCATATTCGGAGCTATAATAATTTCTCGTGTCCTCGCCTATGGCAATGAGTCAGGTAAAAATACTTTTTAAATACATGTGCAACGATATATATATATATATATATATATATATATATATATATAAATATATATATATATATATATATATATATATATATATATATATACATATACACATATATTATGATATCAAATATATGTTAACTATTAAAAGAATAAAAAATTGATAAAATGATACTTATACATCACATAAATGCCTGCTATGGTGGTTTTACAATTTTTCTGTGCACTTTGCATTTCTGAAACCTTTTACCATCTTATGTTCGACGCAGACCATCAAAGAGTTTAGCAGTGGCGCTTTTCTATTGACATCAATAGGTTTCAACTTTCCATTTAGATTGCACAACCTATACAAAGAATAGACATCAAAATCTACAAACAAAATCTTAGAATTCAAACAGATAAAAAATTTATATAAGCAAGAACATCCTGTATTCTAACTTAGAAACTCAATGGAACATGACAGGGACATGTCAATAATTTCTCATGAAAAAATGATAAAATATCAAATTTGAGAACAGAAAATGTTGAATAAGAATTTATAACCACTTTGTATAAATAATATTAAGTTAGAAATATAAGCTGTATATAAAATAAGTTTCATAGTGTAGAATAAGAAAAGTTGCTTTTAAAAGTGTGTGGAAACTAAAATTTCGTGCCAAAAAACAAAAATGGATGGTTGCTACGGGAGAAAGAAAACAAGGGTCGAAAAAAAATAATTTTGGAGAAAGCATTAGAAATTTTTTTTATCAGAGAGAGCGATTCCATTCATTAATCCAAACCAAGAAACAGCCTACAACTATTTGAGTAAGAAACCACTTACCTGCTATCCAGATCACATTCCACACAGGACATAACCAACAATAAAAGGGGGCCAACGTTGGACAGATTCACTTTTCAAGCACTGGACACAGTCAAAAGTCTTCGTGAGTGCACAAACGCAACGTACTGCAGGTACTTTTTAAAAACACAAATAAACCAAGTGATATCATTGGTATTAGAAACTTTTTGGGGTCTTTGATAATATTTATCTACAGTGGTGAACTTTATTTCATACATGTGACCACTGTTTCAATATAACCTGTAAATATTTATTTGCTCATTCATTCTATTGCCCTTGAGCAAGTCAAGTGATGATTTTTCAAGTTCATAGATTCAATTATATTTAATATAAGCTTGATATCGCAGGAGTAGGAGTTTGAAACCTTTGGAAATATTCATTTAAATAAAAAGAAAAAACAAATTCAACTATTTTCTGTTTTGTTATTCATCATTTGATCATATCATATTTTCATGAAACAGTAAATTGACTTCAAACAAAGCAACTAGATGGCGCAACTGAACTCTGCTGAGCTGTAGGATGATCATGTCTGCATAGGCGTATTTGAAGAAGAGTAAGAACAACATAGCCGGAATTTCTATTGTTATGATAAATATTTTTTTTAAAGAATCAAATAAAATTGATAATAAATCAAATCAATCAAGCTTACTATCATAACAAATTGCAAAATTATTGTGACCACTAATGGTTGATAAAATAATAATAATAACAATCAATCAATAAAAAACAAAAAAAATAAACCACCCACATCACCATAATAATATATATTATATATATATATATATTACATACATATATATATATATATATATATATATAATATATATATATATATATATATATATAATACATATATATATATATATATACATACATATATACACATATACATACATACATACACATATATATTGAACCTAAGTCTGTGTAGGTCCTGATGTAGGTTTTATAGTAACATAAGAAATAACTATTTCTAGACTAGACTGCTGGATATCCCTATTGGGTGAGGTTACTGAAAGGTGGCCTGAAAGAATTCTTGAACGTTATAAAGAACTAGATCACAAATGCTATCCTTAACAGGTGATCTAAAGCATTCATACTTTTCAATATTTTTTATGTTCCATGGAAGATGGTTATATATTTTTGCAGTCAGATATATTAATGAATTTTTGAATATATTGGACGAAGGGATGGGTAGTGTTTCAAGTTACCTCTTTGACGAGTGATTCCTTCATTGACTTCGTACAAAGATTTATTTTAGAAAACTAAACAAGCTGTTTCAAGGATGGAAGAGTTAACAATTTTTTGTCTTTAAATGACGTTTCTGAAGGCTGAAGATTGAATTAAAGTTTTCTAGGTTGCATGAACCCCAGAATGCAATCCCATATCGAATATGTGATTCAATCAGTGCATGGTAAACTATTATAGCTGATGCTGTACCCAGTTCCTTAGCCACTATACGCAGGGCATAACACCCTGATGAAAGCTTATTGCCCAATTGTTTAACGTGATGTTGAAAATTTGATTGCTTGTCAATGTGGACTTACACTGGCTATTGATTCATCCCCTACTTAAACACATATACTACTTAAACTTAAAACTACTACTTTAGACTTAAACTATTTAAATACATATAAACAATTCCCTTTCTCCTTTTATAATGTCGTATAATGTTGATCCCAACAATGGTCAATAGCAGAATGAGGTTTCAAAAAATTAATTCACATTTCTTCCTTATTATATTAATTCAGGTGAAATTAAGAACTATTTTTCTTTTAATAAAGGTATTCATGAAGTGGAAAGAGGTGAACAAGAGCTACAAAGGCAGCGAGAACTTGACGCCGAAAACCCCCAAGAATCGGATGAGAGCGAATCGGGCTCTGGTTTGGAGAATAGGGGGATGGGCATTACAACACCCCCAGATTCACCTAATGCAGTTGGTCAGCTCCTTCGAGAGCACAGTCTGCAATACGAAGGTAAATTCAACAAAATTTACCAGTATTTAGACGTAGTTACAGGTAAGCCCCATATATTTTATATTAGGGCTTCTGTAGAGCTTCTCTGAGTTTTCTGGTTGTGTACGCTTATTAATGTAGATGTTTATTTGAAAATTCGTCCTAGAATAAATTTTGATTTTATGTTTCTTAGGGGTAACCCAAAGAAGATTACAGTGGATATTTCCTCAATCGTACTAGTGAAAATAAATTTTGGATCCATTGTAATGAAAGTGCATATTCCATGAAAATAATGTTATTATCTATACTTTATTTTGTCAAATATTGCCATACTTTGTGAATTCCTAAAACAATTAACATATTAAGCCCCATGACTCAATGTGGTGTTACACTTCTCAGAAGCTCTTGGGTTGTGTTAACACCGATGTAGTTGCATAATAGTGAGCGAAATACATATAGTCTCTTAGAGGTCTGTATGGAGAATACAGCACTGTTTGGGTTTTATTTATAACTTCACTTCACTTGCATTATGGGCTCTAACCCCCTTTCCCAAAAACAAAAAGTTTTGCTTTATATAGAAATACTAGAGCCTTATTACACTTATGGTGGCTCCGGGGATACTTACGTGCTGCTTTTGTTTTTCCCATATTCTCCTTTAGTCTGGCATAATAAGAATGCAGTAGGGTCGAAAAGGATGTTCAGCCTCTCAGTACCTAGATCAATAAGATATTTTGTACATTATCCTTTATTCAAGGCCTGGGATTCCGAGATTCCTTGCAGTCTATCGGTTTCCTTCGAGCTAAGTCCTTAATATCTGAGGTCGTCAGTGAAACTTTTGCAAAACCGTGCTTGGTAGTCGCAAAGCAGTTGTTCTGCAGTGTCAGTGGCATTTTTGAAATAACTGCCTGATAAGTCAATTTTTTAAGGTTGAAATTCAAAGAACATTGTCTGGTGAGTAGTCCTGTTACCAGTTTAAAGTCTTATCCCACTCTAGAAGCTGTTTTGTTGGTGGTGGGCTTTTCACTTGCCTTTGTCCTGGAACTTTATTTCAATGAGTTTTGATTTGATCAACTTTTCAGTGTCTTCATTAATGTAAGCTTTAGAATATCCACAAAAGAATTCTAGTCCATGAAATTGAGTGTTTGCCCCTTCTTTGACAAGACTGTCCTGCTTCCTCATTGCTTTTGATTCCCACCCACATCAAAGTAACCTGATTTTTTTCCAGCCACTTGTCTCAAGCATAATTTGAGGTCCCAAATCTGTTTGAATTCATAAATTTTTGACCTTAAAGCTTATAGTGCTACTTGGCTCTAGGATATATATAGGATATAGATTTTAGCACCCTGGTGCTTCTTACATGGCATTCTTGGGTGCATATTTCTGTAGCTTGTATTTCTGCTTGGAAGATTGATGGGGCTTTGCCGAGGGATTTCGAGAGCCTAAAGCCAGCATAACAAACTGTTTTGGTTAGCTTTCTCAATCTTGTGAGTGATTCGATTTTATGATAAATTCTCATCAACTTCTCAGTTATACAATGTCACACGGTCTGCTCTGTGTATAAGTATGTCCCATGGATGTTTTTTGCTACATTAATTTCAGACCATAGATCACATAGCCTTTTGGTTCCCATATCTCTAAAGGAAAAAACTTAAACTCTATAACATCACTCACGTGTCCATATATCTCTTGCAGCCGCTTTTCTCAGATATTGTTTGATGTAGGAAAAAATAAAGCTTTACTGATTCACATATTTCCGAATAATTAGATTTTGAAAAATATTTTACTGAAAAAATTTGGATTGAAAATAGTTTGGTACATGGTTTATTTGCTTTAAAACTTTATTTCCAAATAGGCAAGCCTAATATAAACATAATTAATATACTTTATCTACAAATAATGCATAGAAATAAAAAATAAATTTAATTAAAAAAAATGGTCATTGAAGTATCATTTGAGAGGGGCTAAGGATTCAGAACATTGTTACAGTTCGAATACAAAAGCGACAAGCTTTTGAATCTATAACTCACGGAATAACCTACATCGCACATCCAAAACAATTATTTTTTACTTTTTAGTGAATTTGAATAAAAGCTTGTCTTTAAAAAGTTTTTTTTTATTAATTATTTTATTTTGTGCTTTTTAGTAAGTACGCATTAATCTATGCATTTTTGTTAATGCATCATCATTATGAGGCCTTTTTCCTGTAAGTTCTGAGCTATCTAGTTCTTCAATGAGGAAACCATCTAAAGATTAATTCGTCCGTCATCCTGGAGCTGCCATCTTCAATTTTATGAATTCTGACAAAAAATCAATAATCTTCGATTAATTTCATAATATCCGACCCCAAAAACCCCGACATACCAATTTTGAATAGAAATGGTCGATTATAACAAAACTTGTCAATAAATTCATAATATCCGACCCGAAAATCTCCACATACCAATTTTGAATAGAATCTGACCATAATCACAGAGATCGTCCGCCATCTTGGAGCCGCCATTTTGATTTTATGAATTTTGACAATAAATTCATAATCTACGACCCCGAAAACCTCCACATACCCATTTTGAATAAAAACGGACCATAATCACAGAGATCGTCGGCCATCTTGGTGCCATCATTTTTTTGTATGAATTTTGACAAAAAATTCATAATTTTCAACCCCGAAAACTCCCACATACCAATTTTGAGTCGAATCGGACCATAAACTCAAATCCCGTCCGCCATCTTAGAGCCGCCATTTTGTTTTTTTCTCTAACAAAAATTCCATGATGCATTGTCACAGGAACTATGCACACCTGCCAAATTTCACATTAAACGGGCAACTACAAATGGGTCAAATTTAACTTGCAAGATTTGATTACAGACAGACAGACACCGGGACAGTTGAAACTAAATAAAAGCTTGTAGAAATGTACAGAAGAGTGGCACAAAATGGAAAAGCTTCATTTTGGCAACTCTCCAATGGATGGCTTTGTACCATTTCAAATCATTTCCTGCTGAATGATGGTTATTAACATAATATTTTTTTATTTGGATTCTTTTTTCTCTCAATAGAGAATAATTTTAGTATTTGCGTAATAGCAGGGATCACAATTTGTACAAAAGTGATATTTACAAATCCTGTTTATCAGTCAGCTGTGGTCATAAGACCAAACATGTTAAACTATTTGACTTTTAAGATAGAATAAACAAACTATTTTCTTATATGAACTATAAAAATAATACATTCCTTCATCAAAATCTTGTAAATAAAATAGAACATATTAAGGAACACCTGGTGTGCTAGTCAAACTCGCACTTGAAGTGGAAGGTTCATGGCATAGTCTTAAAACACCATTGGAAATTATCAGTAAAGAAATTCCTCTACAGAAACCATGAACCTGATACAAATAATGTGTTTGAGATTTAGAAAAAAAATGTAGATATTTTTATCGCAATGTATGAACTTAAAACAAAAATTCCTTCAAGTTATTTGAATGCCTTTTGAGTTATTTTTCGATTCAATATTCATGGTTATCTGATATTTTCTGTTACATACAGTAATTCTCACACTTTGCAATAATATATAATCCTCATTTCATTATTTACTTCAGCACAGTCATACTTTCCAAATTTCAATTCTTATTGTCTGAATAAAAATTCTTCAAACCGTTATTGACAGAGTGTTTCTTTCTTTATTGTTTTTCGTGGCTACCAAATCATTCTTCGAACATGCATATAGACCTCAGATATGCATTTATTTCTTTTCACCTTTCAGGGTCATTCAAGCTATTCAAAGTATGTCCGGTCACCAAAACAAAACTTAGATTGCATCGAGGTACAGTGTAACTGTTTGGCTGCGGAATTTTACTAGTCTAAGTAAAATGTTTTCACAAAGTGTTGATAGAAATGTGTTGCAGGAATTTATATTTATACAACATCAATTAATAATCATATATTAAAGTTAACCAATTGTAAAAATTCATACATTTCTCTTACACACCTTGTGTTTACACATTAATATTGAATTGGCTTAACGAGGAGTTTACTAGGATTTTGTGGGTTTTATTTGTTCACAAGTGCTATTTTATGCTTGATTTCATGCAGTTAGTCTGATATAGGCATTTTTGTGATTGATTATCATGCCTGATTTGGTTCAGTAACAGCATAGTTAATTTCATTTCAGGTGGTATAATACCTGATCTCGACATATATGCCATACCAAGTTCTGAGACAGCGCCTGTCAAAGAAATATATTTCATTGCCATAATCGATGTTCTGACACATTATGGAGTCAAGAAACAGGCAGCTAAAGCTGCAAAAACAGTTAAATATGGTTCGAATGTAGATGGTATTAGTACCTGTGATCCAGATCAGTATGCTAGAAGATTTTTGATTTCATTTCAAAGGCCATTGAATGAATGATGACAGGATATAAAAAAGGGCATGGTTATATTTCGCACATTCAGGATTCTGAAGAAATTCAAAAATTGCTTCTGAATAATAGTGTGATTTCTAGTCTATTGGAAGAAAAAATAATTATTTCTATGTATTAAAGCCTAAAATCATAAACTTTCCAACATTGAAAGTTTTTTGATATTTTGCATAGTCACTTAGTCATGTCTATTTCAATTAACTATTTTTATTAATCCATTTGAATCATTCTGGAACAATCATATGTAAATGTAAATTTTCAGAATTTTTGTAAAAATAAACTTTGCTGATTTCTTTTTGTAGTATACTCTTTTTTAAGTTTACAAACTTTCTTCTTTATTAAACAACTGTATATTTGGAGAAACCTTGAAATTGCCATACCATTATACAATCACACAATATATAATGGTTTTATAGATTATTCCCCAAAATTTTACCAATGATTATCTCTCAAAATGCTTTGTCTCACCTCTCTTGCCAATTTGGTTGTTCTGGAATGAAATATATTCCATAATATCTGTATATATTAAGGATGTATCTGATGTATATAAATTATGATGTATTTTACATTTTAAGTTATATTATTATTTAAGGAATACATATTTTACATCATATTTCTTTTATATCTGTTACTAACAAATGCCAAATTGGAAATTTGATATTAAATGCTGATGAATATGTTTTAATTTCATTTTTACATTTACAAGGGGAAAATACTTTTTTTGTAGCGAAATGGATGGGAGATTCGAAATGTAAATGGAATCAAAATATCAGGCTCAATAATTTGAACTATAATGTAATGAAGTTTTTTACAGTTTTTTTGTTATGTGGAATTTGAATGTCATTGTAGTAATTTTTTTTCACGTTACTGAACATAAGAAATTCATTAGATTCATAAAGTTTTCACAACTGGAATATAGAAGCTTCATCCGATTTGCCAACCATTATTCTTAGAATATTTCAACTGCTCAGTAGCTAAGTTGAGAGGCAAACCTTGAAAGTCAAAGACTTTTTACGTGTTATCTGAAACAAATTACTTGGCCGGTAATTCGAGGGAGTCCGAGGGGTTGATATCTTATACAAAAATTAAAGTTCTTCCTTGAAATCTAGGTACAAAAAATGTTAGTTGGTCACCTATCTCCTCCCGATACAAACAAAATTAATTTTTATTTTATTTTACTGCACGAAAGCGAGATTCAAATTTGCCTTCTCTTGAGGGAATAACCATAAACCCGCGCCTTAGTGCACTTGGAAATCAGCCCAATTTTAAAGATCCCAATTCCAATTGGGGCCTTCAAGGGACAAAATGAAATAACTGTGGGAGTGATAGTCGTTATTGGAAACCTACTTTTTTGTATGTATATGTTCTTGCCCTCATTGTTCATCCAGGGAAAGGGGCAAAAGGAGCTGACATTTATAAACCTTTCTGTTATACCTCTTATGGATTATTAATATATTAAAGCAAATCACTGACTGACTCAATCAATCAATCAATTTATTCATCATAAAATATACATATAAATTCAATCACAAGGACCAAAGACAGATGCATGTTTATGACAAGTCACAAATAAACATCAAAACAAAATAAATTAAATATCGAAACAAAATAAAATAAAATACATACCATTAGATTAAAATATATGATAAAATTGAGAAATTCATCTTTGCAGGAACATACTTTTCGGACAATATATCATAAAAAGGTAGAAGCGTGAATGCACAAGAGACAACAAGAGAGACAATCGTATATATAAGTATGCTATATTGAATACAAATAAAATCAATTGCATATATCGCGAACATAACACAAATTATACTAAGTACTCATCTATAGTGTAGCAGGCCTTCTGAACTAGCTGCTGTTTAAGTCTTGTTTTGAAAATATTTAAATTGAGGGAGCTTTTAATATGCTCATCAAGAGAGTTGTATAATTTACAGCCAGTAAAAAAAAAACTTTTTTGGTACAGTAGTCGGTGATTCTCAGGTTGTAGTTGGCCTTTGAAGCGTGTATTATGGTCATGCTTCTCAGCAGTATTCAAAAACTTGTTTTTATTTTTTATAGACGTATGTACAAACTTCCAGTATATATAAGCTTACAACAGTTAGGATTTTGAATTTTTTTAAATAATCTCTGCAGCTCGTTCTAGTATCGATACTAGCAAGAATTCTAATCGCATATTTCTGAAGTACCAATACTCTATTCACATGTGCACAATTTCCCCAAATCAAAACTTCATACTTTATATGGGAATGAAAATTTGCATAGTACAATGACAGTAGTGTGTACTCACTACAGTGGTTCTTCATAAATTTCAGACTATAACAGCTACTCTGTAATTTTTTACACAAACAATCAATATGACAATTTCAGTGAAGTTGCCTATCATAGGTAACCCCCAATAGTTTCACTGATTTACTACTTACTATTTCATCATTGGAACCTTCAAAAAGTTTGATTTCATCAGTCCTGCCATTACCAAAAAGAACAGTAATTGTTTTACGATGATTCAGTTGTAGGTTATTATTGTTGGACCATTTTACAATATTGGCAAATACCGCTTCAGCAGTAGTTTTCAGCTTATTGAGATCCTTGTCAACAACCAAAATTGGATATCAGATCATACGGCACAAAAAATTATTTACTATGTAAAAAGGCAGAACAAACAACATATTGTCAAAAGAGTCTTCAATCAAAGAAATAAAGAAAATTTCAAGAAAAAAATTGAAAAAGTAACTTGGGCAGAAGTTTACAAGTCGGATGAGGTAAATGAAGCTTGGGAAAACTTTGAAAAGTATTTTATGTATCATTTCAATGAATATTTTCCGGAAAAAAAGATCAATGTTAGAAAAAAAACTAATGAATCCTGTAATGACCCAGAAGTAATTAGGTGCAAGGAACAATTAGATATATTGATGGTCTTGAGCTCAAGAGATAATAGGTATAAAGGTGAATATAATAATGCTAGAAAAAGATATGAATTTTTGTTATCACAAAATAAAGCTAAAATTTTGAAGAATAAAATAGAACAATCTGATAATAAATCAAAATGTGTATGGTCAATAATTAACGACATAAAGGGTTCTGCAAAAAGAAACATCAATATACAAATACCAGGAGAAGGCATGACCGTAGCAAATAATTTTAACAAACATTTCATTGAATGTGCTCCAAGTCTGGTGACAGAATATACGGAAAATAATCATGTATGCCACGTGCAGAAGTCTGATAGATGTATGTATGTAAAAAGAGTAACAGAGGAGGAAATAACTCAAATTGGTAATCAACTGAGAAACAAGTCTAGCAATGGTTATGATGAAGTACCTACATCACTTTTAAAATATTGTATTAAAGAAATCGCAAAACCTTTAGCATATGTAATAAATTTATCATTGAAAGTAGGAGTCTTTCCAGACAGGTTGAAGATAGCTTTAATAAAGCCTCAATATAAAAAAGGTGATCCCACAAAATGTGAAAATTACCGACCAATCAGCTTGCTATCGGGTTTTTTGAAAAATGCATGTGTAACCGGGTGATGGAATTTATGACACTCAACAACTTTTTCTATGAAGGCCAGCATGCCTACCTGAAGGGAAAGGGAACCCAAACTGCAATATATAGGTTTACTCAGGTCATTTATGAAACACTGGAAAAGAATGAAGTAGCCTTGGGATTATTCCTAGATTTAACCAAAGCATATGATTGCATAAGCCATACACTGGTGTTAAAAAAACTAGAACAATATGGGATTCAGGGGAAGGCACTTTCATGGTTTAAGTCTTATCTTTATGGAAGAAGTCAAAAGGTGATGGTCACAAAGAATGATACAGGTTACATATCAAATTCAAATCAAATAAACTTGGGCATTCCCCAGGGCAGTATAATTGGTCCGGTGATATTCATATTATATATTAATGATATGTCAAAGTGCGTTAATATAGAAATTGCTCACTTACAAACTATGCTGATGACACAAACTTACTGGTGATGGCTGAAGGCTTGGAAAGGTTGGTCAATGGTGCATCTGAAGTTTTTCTTTCACTGTGTGACTGGTTCAAGAACGAAAGATTGATTTTAAATACCGAGAAAACAAGCTGTATACTATTGAAAACAAATCGTTCCAACATGCATGTGCCAGATAATGTACACTTAAATAATCAAGAAATCACATTGACTAGCAGCACCAGGTTTTTGGGTATCACCTTGGATGAGTGTTTGTCATGGAAAGAACACATAAGTATATTAAGTAAAAGCTGAATTGTGTGTTACACTATGAAAGTTATGAAACAATATGTAGATCAAAAAGTAATGAAAATAATATATTTCTCAAACTTTGAAGCACTATATCGATATGGAGTGATTTTCTATGGAGCATCCAATGATACTGAAAAGGTCTTTGCTGCACAAAAAAGAGCAATTAGAACAATCTTCAACCTAGGTTTCAGGGAGACATGTAGAGGTAAATTCAAAGAAAAACAAATATTAACAGTAACAGCAGTATATATCCAAGAATTCTTATTATTTCTATTCAAAAACAGGTAATATTTCAACACAAATCAGACAGTACACACATATAGTACGAGATCGTTAAATTATACTTATCCCATACACAGACTTTCAATGTCAGAAAAAGGAGCTCACTATAGTTGCATCAAATTTTTCAATAAGCTTCCAAACAGCATGAAATCTATCACGAGTTTGAATGTTTTTAAAAAAGGCATTCACAAACTGTTAGTACAACTAGAACCCTATGATGTGAAGGAATTCATGAATGCCACCTGGTAAAGTAAGAATTTCTGTCCAATGTTTGTAGATTTTTAGATTTGTATATTTATATGCACGGACGCCTACTTCGTTCTGGGTACTGATACTGTGATCTATTGCTGTACTTACCTGTTTTCGAAATAAAGATGATATTATTATTATTATTCGTGTCATCTGCATAGCAGATAACATGAACATTCTGAACCCTTTGAATATAGATAATGAGATCGTTAGCAAAAATGTTGAAAAGTAGAGGACCTAAGACAGAACCTTGCGGCACACCTTGCTCTACATCCATTTCTTCAGAGAAAATGTTATTGACTCTTATCATTTGTTTTCTATTACTGAGGTATGACTCGATTAAAGTTAAAGGCAAACCTCTTATTCCATATCTCTCTAATTTGGCAGTGATTAATCGATGATCCACTAGGTCGAAAGCTTTCGAGAAATCAATGAAAATACCCAAAGCAAACATTTTTTTGTTAATACTTGATATGATTCGACCGCTGAACTCAGATAGTGCTGTCTCTGTTCTTTTGTTACTGCAGAAACCATGTTGGTCGGACGATAAGAGTTTGTACTTAAGTAAGTAATTGGTTAACGGATCCTTAATTGCCATCTCAAATAATTTAGCGATACTGCATAACAGGCTTATTGCTCTGTAGTTAACAAAATCATTCGGATCTCCTTTCTTGTAAAGTGGCTGAACTATTGCCAGTTTGAAGTTATCTGGGAAATTTCCTTCCTCAAAACAAAGATTGATTAGGTAATTCAGAGGTTCACTAATCCACGAGCTGCATTTCTTCAATAAATTATTAGAAATATTATCATGGCCAGAGGAGTTGGAAGATTTCAGTCTACTTATTAATGACTCAACTTCAACAATCGTAACGGGTTCTAGATAAAATGATATGTGCCATAAGGAAATATTTGAATCTAAAAAGCTATAGTCACGTTCAAAATTTTTATTGATAGGGATGGTGAACTGGTTTGCAAACTGATTAGCAACAATCTGATCTGGTAAAGGATAGTTATTTTGTGTAATAGTTAATTCATTATTTTTATACCTACCTGTTTTCAATTCATTAATCAGTTTCCACATAGCTTTAGTTTTATTTTCCGATCCATGTATTCGCATGTCATTAAATTTAATATTCGCTGCTCTCAGTGCATTGCAGTATTGTTGCTGCAAGTATTTGCTTATGTCCTTATAAATATTGTTGGTCTTAGCCAAATCGTTGTAAAGACTAAACCACATCGTTATAACTAAAATCTTTGCTACCATTAAGGGCAGTTTCAACTAACAAACTATCATTTGCATATGGCTTGAGTATAGATTGAACTGAAAATGTATCACCTAATATATTACTTAAATTTTTTGCCATATTCCTACCTTGGTATCCCGCTACAAATAAAATCTTGGTTTTAACTCCTTCATTGGTTTTTACTTTACTGTCCTTACAAATAGGTTTCTTACTCTCTGTGGCTTGTTCTTCTTCATTCCCGTTCTTCTGGTTCTTTTGTTTTTTCTTCAGTTCCATTTCGGATGGTTGCTTTACATTTTTGATCTCTTCGAGTTGACAAATATATAGTTTATTTTCTTGAGTAAGAACTTCAATGGAAACCAACATATTACTCCTTATTGTTTCCATTTCCTTCATACAATTTTCAGCTTGTATGAGCTTTAATTCAGACTCTTTATTTATTTCTTGTAGAAGTTTGATATCTTCTTTCAATTTAATGATAGCCTCATCCTGTCCCAATATTGTTTGTCGTTGATTCTGGGTTTCTACCGAAAAACTTTGTTCTGCTTCATACACGTCGTCTTCAAAATCCTGATTCCGTTTTTTCAGTTGTATTATATATGTTTCTTTTTCATGGTTATCTTTTCTCAGAGCTTGAATTTCATCGTGAAGTTGGCTAATCATAAAATCTCCTTCAACCTCTTTTATTTCAAGTGCTTTCCTTAGACTATCTATATCTTCATGTAGTTTTTGGTATTTTTCATCTTCATTTGTTGTATCACTATGGACTGGTTGAGGCTTCTGCACGGAAATATTTTTTGTGGTTTTAGTACCAATTTGAGGTGAAATGCGACTTTGAGATCTTGTAATTTTCGGAGACATATTGTTCGGAGACTAATAACAAATTATGTGTCTTGGCAACAATGTCCCAAATATAGCGGGTGTAATTGTGTGTTTGAGGATACGGATTAATGGTATTCTTTGGTAAATGGTCGAAATTTATGTATCTGGATTTTTTATGATGAATCAATTACAAGCTTTCTTAGATTGGTCTGAGACGATTCTAAATTTGTTATTTATAGTTTATAGTTTTTCACTAATGGTCGCACGATTCACTTCACGACAATTAGCACAACCTTGGCAAAGTTTACATCCACATTTGTCACAAGTTGCCAGTAGATCATCTTTTGTTTCAGCAACTTAACATTTACTACAGTTCATTTCAAGATTAATGGGAGCCGGCCCTGTTCATACTCACTTTAGTTGCAGGTGGGCCATATATGATTGCTTATCAGTGACAAGGTCGAAATTTTATTTGTTGGAGGACAAAAACTGCACTTTTTCTTCCATATTCGAGAACAGCAATAATGCAGTCCGCTCTGTAATCTCCAAGCACATGTGAACTTATTGACACATCTTAGATTAAATGCATTGGGTGCAGGGTTATGGGTGACTGGTCCAAAAATTAGAATTTATAGCATTCTTTTTCCACTTTTAATGGCGATTTGATTAGCTTAAACACAGCACACACACACAATAAAATGAATGTTGACTATTACTACTCATGACTGTATTTTCCCCAAATGGTAGGTCCTGTAGATCTGAAATTAATTAAGGTGTAGGCCTGAGACACGTTATTACTGAAGGAGAAAAAAACACCCTCAGAATGTTTTTTTTCAATAAAATAAGGTTACATAGACAATTTTCTGAATAAAAGTACTCGCGTGGAAAGTCGATCGGAGCAACGATTTTTGATAAAAATGCATTTTTGTTCGATGACATCCAACCTGAGATGTCTAACATTATTCGAAAAGATTAATTTGTAATGAAAATAGAAATGATAGGTACAATGTTCATAACGAATTTTTATCATGCAAACACGTTTACCTTACAAAACTCATGGTGTAAATAATCAATCGCAAGCCTCAAGAGCAAACAAAAATGCAAAAACCGCTACAAAAACTGCTCGATATGACCCACGTCTCTCTCAATACATTTTCTTAGTCGGCGCAAACACCCTCTCTGCACTTGAAATAGCATGCCAGGGTCGTTTCGTATGGCTTTACAATGTAATGTAATTCTATTCAACAAGGCATCTCTGGTGTGAATAGGTGTAGCGTAAACGAGGCTTTTTTTGTCGATGCCCCCACAGAAAGAAATCCAATGGATTTAAATCCGGAGACCGCGGTGGCCATGAATATAAATTAATTAAAACTGGAATGACATGTATAATGAGACATGCCCAAACAAAGCATTCAACACTTTTCACCAAATCCGTCAATATTATATCGACATCTTTTTCTTTCAAAAGCCTTCAACAACAAAAAAACTAAATTCCAATCCTCTTACTTCCGAACTCTATAACCTCAAGAACATGGTATCAATGAATTCTGAATATGCGAGAGAAAATGATAATAGGCGAAGACACGAGAAATTATCGCTTTAAATATGCTTTAAAATACATATTGCATATATAAATGTACCCAGAAAACATTTTTGAGTCAAATTTCAATTACAGCAGTTCCCATTCGTTTTTGAAAATCAGCAAATTTTTAAGCTACTAAAATTGGCGCTCTTTGTGGCGTAAACGACCGAGCAGCCAATAGGCGAGATCACTAATTTTTGGAAAAAATACCACAATGTCCAGAACAATGAGAAAAGTGGTTGGATTTTCTTTCAATTTTTTTGTCGAAGTACTTTTTCAAAAAAAAAAATACAAAGGAATGTTCCTTGAACACTGCGGAAACCGCGCCAGGATGTGACGTAACAAGTTCAGAATTATGGCCGATCGCCGAGTTGCCAAGCGTTATTCATAATATTTCTTTACCATGTAAGCTTGCTGAAAAAGTAATGACATAGCACTCGGTATCCATAAATATTATTTAAGAATAACTAAATCAAGAACAGCTATCAATACGAAGTCTTCATTTCAATATAACACATGCTGACACAAGTTTTGTTTTATTCATAGGATAAAACAGAATAACATTTCCTCGGAAGTTCCGCAAAATAATGACACTGGCAACTCGCCGATCACCGAGAGTGCCAGGATTTACAGTGTTGCCAAGTGTTATTGATAATATTTCTTTACAATGTGAGCAGGCAGAAAAAATAATGACAGCACTCGGTATACATACATATTATTCAAGAATAACTATCAAATACGAAGTCTTTATTTCAATATAACACATGCTGACACAAGTTTTGCTTTATTCATAGGATAAAACAGAATAACATTTCCTCAGAAGTTCCACAAAATAGTGACACTGGCAACTCAAGTAAAGATAGATAGATTTATTCATCTATAAAGTTTCACAGAGTATACAGTACAGTATAAAACTTATCAGACTAGTCAGGTAGAAATGCAAATTTAAAAATAGAAAATACATAAAAAAGTAAAAACATAAAAGTAGAGATAAAAGTATTGTTCAGTCCTTAAAACTATGCGCATTGAAAAATATATGCAAATATAAATGTAGAAAATACAGTATAAAACATGATACAAATAAGTAAAAATATAAAAAAGTATAGCTAATAGTATTGTTAAGACTTAAGAACTATATGCATCACAAGATAAAAAGTGCAACTACGTACTATTGAGATTTCAAAAACTCCTCTAATGACTAAAATGCACGATTACTCAAAAAATTAAATAGTTTTAAACTTTCGATTTCCCCAGATATTTTTAAAGAATGCCAAATCATTGGACATATGACGTCAAAAGAAGCGGCAATAACGCTGTGTTTGAATGTTTCACTGAATTTGAGGGTTTTAGAGCAGCGTTTTTTCGAATATTACACAATATCTTCTAGGAAAAACTATGCACACATAATCACTATATTTCAACTTAAGCACATATGGGGCATATTTACGAGTTTGTGATCTCGCCTATAGCGTAATCGGGTTGATGGTGAAGTTTCTTAAACTATAAATGTCAGAACTAGAAAACTATTCGCAATGTCAAGATTTGAAAATATGGTAACATTGCAAAATTGATTGAAGCTGTCAACTGTGGGATTGGTCGATCAAGTGATTACGTCACAACATTTTGCAATAGCGCCAGAATAAAGCCATTTGAATTTTGCCGACTTAATTTTTTTTTTAAGTTTTAGAAAATTAAAAAACTGTAAAAGGAAATTACCAACAGAGTTTTCACAAGTTGTAAAATCCATTAAAAATCCTTTGAAAATTTCGTGTCCTCCCCCAGATATCTGTAGGCAGGAAACAAAAACACGACTAAAGCAGCTTAATCAATTATGCATTAATTATTCATTCGATGAACCTAAAACCATGTGGCAAACAATCAATATCGTTCAGAAAAGGGGCAACAAATCTAAAGATATTACCATTTATGAGGGGGGAAATGAGCTATCACATTTTGAAATGGCAAATAACTTCAATAAACATTTCACTCATATTAAAAACCTAAAGGACACATCTAAATTTTATGGAAAATAATATTTCAATTTGTCAAAACTCTATTTTCTTCTATCCAGTAACCGAATATGATCTGCTTGAGTTGGTAAGAAACCTAAAAAGTTCGAATGCAAACACAGATGATCATGTCTCAAATAATCTGCTGAAAAAATGCATGCATAATTATGTTATCCATTGATTTATCTCATTAATCTTTCTATGGAACATGGAGTTTTTCCTGAAATACTGAAAGTTGCATTAGTTACTCCGATTTTAAAAAAAGGCGAATCCAATAATTATGAAAATTATAGAGGAATTAGTATTATTTCTAGTATATCCAAACTATTCAAACTAAACATGAAAAATCAGTTATCAGCGTTTTTCACTTCGAAAGAACTTCATCTAATCAACATGGTTTTATGCAAAGTAAAAGCACAGAAACAGCTCTGTAGGTTTTCATTGAACATGTATCAACAGCCCTAGAAAACAAACTACAAATTTGTGGTTTGTTCATAGACTTTTCCAGAGCTTTTGATTGTGACAATCATAATTTACTTATTCTGAAAATGGAACGTTATGGAGTACGTGGAGTTGCTCTAGATATGATAAAATCATACCTGCAGGACAGGTCACAAAAAGTATTGATTCAGGACGTACAGAGTGAGTCCTCAGAAATTAAACAAGGTGTTCCTCAGGCATCTATACTGTAAAGCGATTTTCTGGGGTCGGGAATACTACTATTTTCCCTAGAATCGTTACTTTATTTATGACGCCCATACACTTATTCAAACTATTTTCAAACTAAATTTTACTCTCGGGCGCCAGATTTTATAGTGGTTTACTCCACTTACCAGGGGTAGCAACAGATGAGATACGGAATCTCCAGGGGTCTGGTATTTTGACTTAATTGAAATCTCCAAAGGTCTGTAGGCTTTAATTACAGGCCCTTGGGACTGGATTCCGGTTGCTTTTGATTGTACAGACAGTCTGACAGAACTGTCATTATTTTAAATACTGTTGATATGCTATAGTTGATATGCTGGCAAAGGGAAAGGTACTTTTCATAGAAGCTTTCAAAGGTAACCACAACATAACAATTTTATTTAAATAGTAACTTAGTCAATTTTCACAATTTTAAATTTATTACAAACGGTTATCAGAACTTCTATAACATATTTTATTCACTCAATTGGATAGGATAATTTGATCAAAACATCAACCTGTTAATTTTCACAATTTTTGAATTTATTACTAACGCTTATGATATCTTCAATATAATAATTTTATCGGAATATTAGATTTTTCCTGTACAAGTATCGGGAGGATAATTTATATTCTGAATTCTTTTCCCGACGATTGCTGACACTACGTCAATGCCAGAATTTGAGCTTCCGTGAAAACTGACATATTTACAAAAAAAAAAGAATACTCCAATCTCAACCCGGGCTTAAACCCAGAGTTTCGGACTTAAACCGCGAATCACCGAGCTCATATTAATGGGTCTTGCACACAAGAATAACGAATTAGATGTGATACATCAGTTTATATATTACGAACAATGCAATACCAAACTTCTATGAATTACTCTACACTCTCAATACCTGTAACGGCCGAAAGAGTAAATTTACAGTAATTATTATAGAATCACTAAAATACCTCACGACATAAATCAATCCGAAATAACAAATAATGCATATTTTGATTTATCGTGAACGTCACGGGACTGGGATATTTTACACTTTTGCGATTAAATTATTTCCTCAGCTGAATCATACTTTTAATGCAATATTTACTATGCACGAGATGAAATCAATTAGGCGTTTCGCCAACCTGATAAACGGTTATCAAACACAGTAGGGGGAAATATACACAACAGGGCATTTGGTTATAAAGGTGTCTTAATGACACAATCAAATCAACAGATTATCAAAGGTCACTACTTAAACAAAGCTTTTGCATGAATGCTTATGCTTTACGGAAAACTATTTTCTTTGACGGTCGCGACTCGCAGAACGATTTCAATCACTTGTTCTGGAGAATAAAAAACTTTTTCTCGGAACGGAATAGAATAGAATAGAACAGGGCTTTATTTTCAAGAATAACAATCACAGTGAAATTACATTTAAAACAAAAAAAACATACATTATCACAGTAACCAGAATTAAAGAAAATAGTGTCATAAAGTTGATTGAATCAATCTTGAGACTTGAAGACAAGTATTTGTATCAGTTAAAATATTAAAATGAATAAATATTAAGTTTAAAATAAATAAAGTTGTCTTATTTTCAATGCAGGATCCATTCGTAAAAATATCTATTCTCCCAAATATTCTTTAGTAGAGTATGGTTCTAGATTCACTATGATATTGATTATAAGCCTCTTGAAGACTTTTATGTTCACTTCTTGTTTGACTGTTTCTGGTAATTTATTAAAAAACCTAATACATGCATACTCTGGAGACTTTTCTGTTATTGACAGTCTGTGGATTGGGATATTATTGTCGGTGTTATGGTTTCTTGTGTTTAGTCTATGTTTTATCTTGTGCGCCTCAAATTTATTGCGATTTTTAAACATAAACATTAAGCACTCATATTACTAAATGATGTATCCACCCCGGGATGGATCAGTAATGACATTATCAAGATGGGAGTTGAACTGAAAAATCTGTTCTGGTTAAAGAACAATTCATTGCAAGATGAACTTTTCGTGAAGTATAAAAGTTTAAAAAAAAATTATATAGGCAGAATAGCTGAAGCGAAAAAAACTTATTATCAAAATAATCTTGAGAATAAAAATTTTCAACAAAAACAGAAATATATTTGGAGAACAGTTAGAGAAAAAACAAGTAAAACGAAAATTAGCTCGATAAATGAGATTGAAGTTCAAGGAAATATTATTAACAATAAGCAGAATATAACTGACGCATTTGCTGAATTTTTTTCATCTGCAGCAAAAATGCCGTAATCTCGCATTTTAACAGCACTTATTTCAATAACTTTACTTCTATGAACATTGATAATACATTTTACTTTGCCCTGTGGATGGTCATGAAGTGTCAAATGTGATTGTTCTTTAAAGAACGTTACATCTGTGGGCATTGACTGTCTCTCAACAAAATTATAAAACTATAGGACTCATTATTGCAAGTCCTCTTTCAGATTTGATTAACATGAGTGTTGAATATGGCAATTTCCTATGGATTTAAAGACTGGTATTGTCACTCCATTATATAAAAAGGCGGGCCGAACATTGCTAGAAAATTTTAGGCCGATTACTGTACCAACTGTCATATGTAAGATTTTTG
Organism: Gonioctena quinquepunctata; assembly: GCA_018342105.1. Lineage (NCBI taxonomy): Eukaryota > Metazoa > Arthropoda > Insecta > Coleoptera > Chrysomelidae > Gonioctena > Gonioctena quinquepunctata. Next base: position 28,856 of record JAFIRS010001870.1, on the reverse strand, counting down.
AGAGATGTATACATACCAGGATGCTTGGTTTTCTCGATAAACATAATGTTATAAGCAGGCATCAACATGGATTTCGCCCTGGAAGATCGACGGAGAGTGCCTCGGTGGCTTTTCTCGATCACGTCCATACTGCGTTGGACCGGAAGGTTTGTTGGGAGTACTCTTCTTTGACCTTTCTAAAGCATTTGACTCTATCAATATTAATGTTGCTCTGGGCAAATTATCTGGACTGGGTTTTCGGGCATGTTTTGTCGTGGCTCGCATCTTATCTTGAGTATCGAAAAATTTGCGTAAAAGTGGATGATTGTAATCTCAACTTTTGATGTTGATTTAGGAGTTCCTCAAGGATCAGTTTTAGGTCCCTTGATTTTCCTTCTGTCGTCAACGATTTACCAAATTATTTGAGCACTGAACACATTTTTTTGTATGCAGATGATATGACATCAGCCACTGATGCTGAAACCCCAGAAGAACTTTGCAAAAAATGAATAATTTGTCGAAAGAATTTACTGATTGGTGTAGTAACAACTCCTTAATTGTCAATCCTGACAAAACAGTATGTCTACAGTTTTATTCTCGTACAAAATCTCAAATGATTATTTTGTTAGTAAACAACAAAAATATATATTTTCGGACTCAATAAAATTTCTGGGCACATATTTAGATGCAAATTTGAAGTGGAATACACATGTTGATCAGGTGTGTAAGAGACTCAATAGTAGTTATTATGCAATTTTGCAGCTGAAAATATATTCACACTAGAGCAATTAATAAATGTGTACTATGCTCTCTCATATTCACATATTTCTTATAACATTGTCCTTTGGGGAAGTACAGCCAATGCTGCAGAGTTTTTATCAGTCAAAAAGACTAATTGCCTAATCTTTGACTTAGATTACCGAACGCGTGTAGGAATCATTTTAAAAAGTATAACTTACTGACGGTACCATCGATTTACATTTATAAAACTGTAACATATGTTAAACTCAACATCAAGAGCTTCTCAAAAAATTCTGACTCTCATGACTATGCTACGAGGCATGGTGATTTATTTAGAAGTACAAAGCACCGTACTTCACTTTACGAAAGCAGTCCTAAGTATAATGGAATACGATTTTTCAATCACCTCCCCAGTGATATCAAAAACGAAAAAAATATTAATAAATTCAAAATAAGATTGAAAAAATATTTAGTGGAATCTTGCTTTTATGACATTAGTGAATATTTTGCTAATTCATAATTTTTAATTTTTTTTTAATTTGATTATTTGCTTGTTTGTATGGACGATATGTTTGAAGTAATATAGTTATTTGTTTGCTGTATATATATATGTATATGTGTACCTATGTATGTCTGTGTATATACATTTTATGACTTGTCCTATATCATGTATGATCTTAAAGGATAAATAAAGATTATTATTATTATTATTATTATTATATAGGTCCCTGCCATGGTCATTATATTAAATTTTTTGAATTTATCTCTACAGGATTCTTTGTAATTTAGACATAGCAAAATCCTGATGGCTTTTTTTTGTATTTTAAAAATACTTTCTGTTCGGCTACTTCCTCCCCAGAAGATGATGCCAAAACGCATCACCGAGTGGTAGTTGGTATGTCGATGTTACTCTAAATGCATAACAGATAGATGACAATTTGGTGCTGGTTTCACTAATATGTTTTTCGAAATCTAAGTTTTGGTCAATGTGTACGCCAAGAAATTTTGTGTGTTCCGCCAGTGTTATTATCTGCGTTTGTACTTGAAGCATCTCAGGTATGTTATTGTTTTTCATTTTAGTCCTAAAGCAAATATAATTTGTTTAGTATGAGTTTGTTCATGGTAAACCATTTCTGTGCTTTTTCCCACCGTTAAAATGTTTGTGTCGTCTGCGAAATTCACTAAGTTAATATTTTCATTATTCACAATATCTAAGGCTAAATCATTTATGTAAAATATGAATAACAAAGGGCCCATGACACTACCTTGAGGGATACCTACCACTGTCGTAATTTCCTCTGAGTAATATTCAATTCCCTGGCTATTTATAACTACTTTTTGTTTACGTTGTGTCAGGTAAGACTTTATCCATTCATGAGCGGTACCTCTGATACCATATCTCTCCAGCTTTTTCAACAGAATTTCATGATCTAGACTGTCAAAAGCTTTCGACAGGTCTAGAAAGATACCCATTGATATATTTTTATTCTTGTATGCAGTAATAATTTTTTCTATGAATTCATATATGGCTGTCTCGATTGACTTCCCTTTCAAGTAGCCATGTTGCGCGTGGCTCAACAATTTTTTAGTATAGAAATAGCTTAGAAGCCTTGAACACATTGCTAGTTCAAAAACTTTGGAGAGAGATGGTAGTAGACTTACTGGTCTATGATTTTGCATGAGTGTTGGGTCATCTTTTTTTAACAGGGGCTTGACTATTGCTATTTTCAAGTTGTCTGGGAATAAACCGGATGAAAAGGAGTTATTGATTATGTGGCATAGTGGTATTGCCAATTCACCGGCACATAGTTTTATTATACTATTTGATATTTCATCATATCCAGTGCTAGTTTTATTCTTTAGTTTCGAACACAATTTTATTACTTCATCAATAGTAATCGGTATTAAGAAAAATGAGTTCCTACTTAATGGTATATTATTTGTAAATTCAATATTTGGTAGATCTTTCAATAGGTTGGAGGCTGCGTTAAGAAAGTAATAGTTGAAATTGTTGCTTAATATATATGGGTCACCTGATATTTTCAATTCATTTGTGGTTATGTTTGTTCCTTTGATTTCTTTCACAATCTGCCACAGACATTTTGATTTATTATTGCTTTTGTCAATGCGCTTTCCATACTGTAATTTCCGTGATTCTACCAACATTTCATTATAATTGCGTTTTGCTCGATTGTAGTTTTCCCTATGGCGTTCATCTGCCCGGCTGAGTACTAATAATAGATCTAGTCGATCTTTACTTTCCCCTTAACTCCGCGTTTTCATATACTTTGAGTGTTTTCTAATAGTGTTTATTTTTGTTTCTGGAAAGCAGTGGTTAAATATTGGTATAAGTATATTCATAAAAACTTCCCACTGTTGGTTAATATCCTCATTTGGGGTGAAAAAAACTTTTTCTCACTCCTCTTCGGCCAACATTTTTTTAAATTTTTCTTTATTTTGTGATTTAAAAATTCTGTGTTGTATATTACCTTTTAGCGACTTATTTATGTTGATGTCCAGCAAGAGTTTTTGGCCCGTGTGGTCTGATATATGCTTACTTAAAACTAGAGCTTTGTAGGACTCACAGTTTGTTAATATGTTGTCTATACAGGATTTTGAGTCTCCAGATATGCGTGTATATTCCTTTACTGATGGGGTTATATTAAAAGTGTTTAGCAATGTTAAGAAATCTGTTCTAATTCTGCTGTCTTGTTTTATGTCTATGTTGAAGTCGCCTGCAATGAATAGAAGACAATTTTCGTTAAGAATGTACAATAATAATTGTTCAAATATATCTAAAAATTCTTTCACACAAGATGTGGGGGTACGATATACACATAATATTAAACCCTTACGATTCCCGAATTTCACTTCTACTGATGAACACACTCAAACACCTCTTTGATTGCTAAGTTCTCAATATCCTTACGTGATCTCCATTCTGTTCTATTTCTTAGGTATATGGCTGTTCCTCCGTGTTCACCTTCTGCTCTACAGTAGGCAGAGACCAGATTGAAATCGAGGAAGTTGTAGTTTTCTATTTGAATCCGGGATTGCCAGTGTTCACTGATACATACTGCAACACATTCATCATGGTTTAGAATTTCTTCTTGCATTACATCAAGGCTGTTTCCTATGGATCTTACATTTTGATGGAAGATGCTTATTTTGTTTTGTATTTTGTTCTCTTCCCTCTTTATTGATGTGCTCGGCTGTTCATTTACGTCTCTTTTAGATTTTTTTCTAACATCACATTTCATCACATTTGTGATCTTAGATGTTGTCCCTTTTGTATTCGAGGGTGATGCTGGTATAAAAAAGTTGTATCTGTTAATTGACATCAGATGGTTTTGAAGCTTTGGAACGAGGCTCGCCTCTGAAAATTTGTCGTATCTGTTCTGTCTAGTTGTTCAGGTCGTTGCTGGTCGAGGAAGTGACGGCCTTGTCTGAAGTCAAAACGGGCAAAGTGGATATTTTTTGGCCAGAAGTTTTTTTCATACACACGTTCTTTCAGTGCTAGATCGACTCCCACCATGAATGATTGGTTGTTGGTCTTAATTATTTTTGTTGTAAGCTTCCTCACATAGGTGTTCTCGAAGTTTGTTTGCTTCATTATATAGTTTTTTATGTTGTCTTCTGTTGTTTTGTCAGGGACTTTCGAGATAAAGAGCCAAATCTTTTTGTCTGTTTTTTCATTGCCTTGAAAGTTTTCGTCTCCATCACCGTTTCCTATGTTATTTGTTTTGTTTTTCTTTCTTCTTTTTATTAGAGTGTAGCTTCCTTCGGCTGAGTCCCGCTGGCATTCTTCAGATTGAGGTGTAGAATAGTCCGTATGATCTTCCTTTCCAAGGTCTATTATTTCACCAGTTTTCTCTTGAATCTGGATTTTCATTATTTCAGTAGCTACCTGGCTCACAGTTATGGTTGGTTCACCCTGTAGGTTGGAGTTCCCTCTGCTTGCTACATTCCTAGCTGAATCTGATAAGGTATCAGTTGTTTGTTGTGGCTTTTTGATGGGTTGTTTTTTTGGAGGTCAAACTTTTTCTTGTGTTTCACTGACTGTTTTATATTCCTTGGAATGCGACATCCTAGGAGTTTTTGTTTCCAAATGTGTAGTTTTCTCTTGTAATAGGTAGATCAATTGCTCTTTGTCTGCAATTATTTTGTTTTTGTCTGCCACCATTTGATGGAGTAATTTATTTTCCTCTTTGAGGTAGGTTTTTTCATTAATATTTGTGTCATTCATACCTTGATCGACTTCATGTTTACATTATGTGTGCTTTAGTTCGCTTGCTTGTCTTAGACATGCTGGATGGAAAACATCGGCACATTTGTAACACTTCATTTTTGACACGACTTTTTTTTGACAATGTTTACATATAAAATTTTCATTATCTTTGGGAGCAGGCGACATCGTGACCGTGCCGGCCGCCATCTTGAATAATAACCAAAGCAAAAGTCTCGCTCCCGGACGGGAAGTAAAAGAGCTTGTGCTCGACACGGAAGTAAAGAGAGCGATCCTAATTAAATCTCTGCTTTTATATCCACCGGATTTAGAAGAAATATAGGACAAAAACTGTATAAAGAAAGACGATCTTTTTGTATGATTCCCATAAGAACTAGACCAAAAAGCAGCTTATATTTTTGTCCTCTTATGAAAAAGCATACTACGTTTTTACTAATATGAATCTATCTTTTTCTACTCTTATAGTAAAAACAGTCAAAAAAGTATTTTAGTCTTTTTGTACAGTGCAAAAAGGCATTAAAACTTTCTTTTGCTCGGTTTTGTGATCGTTCCAGTAGCTTGTGTATTTAAACTTATTTTCTAAACGGGAAAAACTATTATACTTTGAGATTTAAAGGCCATCTGCCAGAACTGCATCTGGGTAATGTTATTAGCAGTACAAGAACAACGAAGTTTCTTGGCTTGTACATTGACGAAAAGTTAAAGTTTGAGGACCATATAAAAAAGCTGGGCAAAAAAATAGCCTCTGGATGTTTTGCAGTGAGAACGACCTCGTGGGAACTTGGTAGGGATATGGCCAAAAAGGTTTACCATGCGGTAATTGATTCTCATCTGAGATATGGAATCTGCTTTTGGGGGTCTTGTAGTGGATTTTTATTCGAATCTATTTTCGTATTGCAGAAAAGGGCAATTAGATACTTGTGTAGAGCTAAATTCAGTATTCAGCCCTTGTTCATAGAACAACGAATCTTGACCTTACCTTGTATCTATATATTAGAAACAATTTGCCTAATTCACAGTAAGTTTAGGGATCGAGTGTATGGCACCGCACAATATATCACAAGACAAACCCTAAATATAACCTTACCAATTCCAAAATCTGCACAAATAAAAAATTCCATTAATATAATGGCATAAAAATGTTCAATCATTTACCTAACGAAATTAAAACGATTATGGATAAAAAAAAAAAAGTTCTGTGAGAAATGTTTTACTCGACAGAGCATTCTACTCGTTGAACGAATTTTATTCTGTGAAATTTTAGATTTTATTTTGGTTTCTTTGTGTTTGTTATGCTTTTTAAATCGACTGATACGTATGGGTATTCACTTTGTATGTGCAATTCTGTTGATTCTATTTTATTCCATTTTATTTTTATTATAATTTAATTAATTGTAATTCTGATTTCTGTATATACCCTTCTTTGTTATGTATAACTTTATACTATAAATAACACCTCCAATTTTTAATAAACTGACGTCTAGTGACTAACATTAATATTGTTTGAAATTCATTTTATGTAATGTATGTTTTTGTATATATAGACTTCTACTTATATGAATAATTTGACGTGTAGTAACCTGCTCTACAAATTTTGTGTTCAAATGGCAAGGTAAATTCAATATATTTTTGAATATGTAACGAGGTATGTATAAAAAATAAGCATATATTCAATTGCTATTGATGTTCTCTTTTTTCTTTTTTAATGTTTTTTCATTTGTCAATAGGAATTATCATTCTTCAGACATTAAAGTAATTTTTGATTTGATTCTTGTCAAATCACTGTGAAAAGGAAGTTCTGATAAATCTATCATGCAACTATTGACTGTCACCTACGTTACGGAATCTTATGCTGGGGTGTTTATTCTGTTACTTAGAGTAATTGCCCAGCTGAAATGGCGTCAGACATGCAGAAATTCATTCAGGGAATTGAAAATACTTACAGTTGCTGGTCTCTATATATATATATATATATATATATATATATATATATATATATATATGAATTGTGTATTTATGTTTTAAAAAATATAGGTAAATTTACATCAAATCAACCAGACCATCCATATCCCACTAGAGTTTGCTGGCACCCAACACTCACCGAACTTCTCTCTACCATAAGAGTCACTTGTACCTCGGGCCCAAAATATTCAACAAGTTGATATTTCTATAAGAATACAATATTTCAATTTAACAAGATTGAAATATCTGGTAGTAAGAAATTGCTACACTGTTTGAGTGTTGATGAAAACCTAAGTTTTTGTGATTTATTTATTTTTTTGTGTATTGCTGTCCTTATTTTATTTATACATTGACGTCTTCCTTGTTATTGTACAAAATATATTTTTAACTATTTTTGTTCTTTTCAATAGGCGAAATAAATCTATTTCTAACCTAATCACATGTTTCATGTCTAAACTAAATGGTTATATCAGAACCTTAATTAATGTCTAAGGACAATGAAGAAATATAACAAGTTAACACATTTCCCAGTGAAATTTAAGAAATCGAAAAAAATACATGATTTTTATATAGGTATTCACTAAAATTTATAAATACCTATGAGACTGCGATGATTATTTGGAAAACTAAAACTTTTTAAAGATCGATACATATCTAAAGCAGTGTGAAATAATTAAAAAAACTGATGTTATCATTCCAGATTCATTACACAAAGAAAGCATATATCATTCGGCTCCGGACAGAATTAAAATATAGATACTTGAGTTCAATGTTGGTGAAGTCACAAGTAGATCATTTGAGGAAACCATTGTGCAAATAAAATTCGGATTTGTGCTTCTATTGATGACCTACAATAGATAGTGCACTAATCTTTATTAACAAGTTTTTTTTTTGCGAGAGACTATTTGTGAATGCTGTGAATATCTTTTTGCGAGAGACTATTTGTGAATGCTGTGAATATCTTTTTGCAATATAAAATAATCATATTTTATCCAACATTATGTTGAAATAATCTGCCTAAAGTAGGGAATCTGAACATACAGTTTCCTGTAAATGATCGATGAATATCAAGAAAAGAAGAGATCCTAAGTTGAACCCCCTGGGGCACACAAGTTTCAAATCAAATCAAAATATGCTTTATTGTCGATAAAATCTAGTTTTGTTGACAAAGTAAAAGGTAAACAGTACAAAATAATAATGGTTATATACGCACAAGCATGTAAAATAAATAAAATAAAATAAATGTACACCTATAAAAATTGTTCTTTGAACATTTAGTATATATACATATATACAAACACATACATATTATTTAATAAAATAAATGTCAATACATGAATAAAATATCGATATAAAAAATGAAAAATGTTATTTGAGCATTTTGTCAATTTTTCGACTTATAAGCATCGCTCTAATCGAGTATACAATAAAATAAAAGCAATAAAATCACAAATTAAAAGACAGTTTACATTTTTTTAGTGAAAGTTGTCATTGTAAAATTTTTGCAAACTATAATAGGGTCTGCTCACGAGTAGTTTTTTAATATATTTTCTAAAGCTTTCAGTACTATCGTGGCTCTCTAGAATGAGACGGTAAGTGGTTATACATTTTGACGCCGTTATAGAAAATTGAGTCCTTTACCAGGGATGAGGAAGGCAAGGGTAATTTTAAATTATTTTTTGATTTTTGGCGAGTATTATGACACGATGAAATATTTTCAAATTTTGAAATATGTTTATGTATAAGACAGACAGTTTCCATAACGAAGAGAGCCACAACTGTCAATATCTTTTTTTCTACAAATAACTGCTTACATGAATTGTGTGGTCCTAGTTTGAACACATATCTGATGGCTCTCTTTTGCAGTTTAAGTACTGACCCCCCAGAAAGGTATAGCATATCTCAATTGAGATTCAATTAATGCATAATATGCGGTCATAGCCGTGACAGTACCAAGCTCCCTTGAAATAATTCTCATTGCATAGCACCCTGAGGAGATTTTATTCTTCAGTTGTTTGACGTGTGCTTCAAACTTCAAATTGCTGTCAATAAAAAGACCCAAAAATGTTGTGCAATCTTTATTTTCAATCATCTCATTATCGAGAGGTATATCTTCAAGAGTACATTTGAAAGTTACTATATTTGTTTTTCTTATGTTAAATGAAAGGAGATTCGAGTCGCACCAAGATTTGATTGTATGTATGTCTCTGAATATCTTATTATTCAAATCGTCAACAGTTTTACTATGCCATAGAATGGTGGTGTCATCTGCAAATGAAGTAATTTTTCCAGAAGTGTGTAAACTCAGTAAATCATTTATGTATACAAGGAAAAGAGTAGGTCCTAAAACCGATCCTTGTGGCACTCCATACTCAATATTAATATATTTTGAAGTAGTATCGCTTTTTACTACTTGACTGCGCCCAGTTAGATAGGACTCGAACCATTCCAAAGTAACTCCCTCGCAGCCATAGCGATGCAGTTTCCACAAAAGTATCTTGTGGTCTACACAGTCAAAAGCTTTTTTGAGGTCACAGAATACTGCTGCTGCTACATCTCCGGCATTTATATCTGAATATACCTCATACAGGAAGGAGAAAATTGCATCTTGGGTGTTCTTTTTAGCTTGGAAACCGAATTGATTTTCTTTGATTTTATGAGCAGTAAGGAATTTATTGAGCCTTTTTTTCACGAGTTTTTCAATTATTTTAGCCAGAGTCGGGATGAGGGATATTGGGCGATAATTTGAGGGATCGTCCAAACTACCGCCTTTGTGCAAGGGAATTATCACAGACTTTTTCAAGAATGAAGGAAATTTACCGTTGCGAAAGGAAATATTAATTATTGCGACAAGAGTTTCAAGTGCTACTCTTGGAAGATTCTGAAATATGTTCATGGAGATGTCATCGTATCCAGTTGATTTTTTATTCTTGATATCCCTGAACACTTCGAAGATTTCATCAATACTAGTATCGTATAATATAAAAGTATCCCTTGTATGACAATTATGGACATTGATAAGAGGGTCATAAGGGACAATTATGTTGTCACTAAGCTTACGAGCAATTGAACTGTAGAACTCATTGATCTCATCCGCACTGATTGCAATTTTTACACTGTTCCTTTTTTTAGGATTTTCTCGCAGGTCATTAACTATGGACCACGTCTCTTTCTTTTTATTATTCGCGGAATCAATTCCATTTTGGAAATATTTAGATTTCGCAAGCTTAAGAACATTTCGGTAAATTCTACGGTAGTTATGAACATAGGCATGGAAATCTGGATTTAAGGTGAATTTTCTTATATAACTAAGGGACCGTAGATTCCTTGAGGATGTTTTGGTTCCAGATATTATCCAGGGTTTTTTACGCTTTTTTTAAATTTTCTGGATAGGAAATGAAACACTGAAAAATTCTGAAAGTTTGCTATAGAAAGTAACGAAAGGTTCGTTTAAAAGTAAGACCCGTTCCCAGTCAAATTCAAGACAGTTCTCATAGAACCTATTATAGTTTGCACTGCTATAAAGTCTTCCATATTTATATGTATTATTTCCATTTACATCTAGAAGAATGGAACATTCTATAGCTTCATGATCAGATAGTCCAGAGAAAATAACTGAACATGAAACTTTTTCAAGGTCGTAGTTAGTACATACATAGTCAATACAAGTGGAGGAATATTTACAAACTCGAGTGTTTGATCTGACGTGCATGTTAAGGTTGAATGATTGTAATATGCTCTTAATAGCTTGTGTAGCTGCACAATTATCATTCACATAATTTATATTGAAATCACCACCTAAGAAAACATTTGATTTCGATGGAAGGTCACTCAGTATTAATTCTAAATTTTCTACAAATAAATTCACATCAGAGGAAGGAGACCGATATAGACACAGGACATATAGGTTTAGTTTTTTGAAGAAACATACAGAACATTCAAATACTTTTTCAATTGTGATGTCATTATATTTTGTAACATTTTCAGGTAGTAACTCGCTGGCAAATTCCTCATTAGCTAAAATCATAGTGCCACCATAACCATCACTTCTACAATATTTGGAAAGAATCATGTAGTTTTCCATAAAACATGGTTCTTTATCTACAAGCCAGTGTTCAGTCAAAAGGACAATATTTGGAATTTTTTTATCTTCAAGTAATACAAACAGCTCATCCGCTTTATAGCGCAAAGATTTGATATTAAGTAGGAAAAAAGATAAGCTTCTTGTGATGTTGTTGCACATTACCTTTGTTCGTTTTGTGTTTCCACGGGCTCTAAAAAAGATTCTGCAGTGGATTTTTCTTGACTATCGCTACTCGATACCTTGATACATCTGAGTACAATATTACCGTTTGCATTGGAGAGACAAGACATTACTTGATCAAGTATTCTAAACTTACTTCCTTTTTTTCTACTTTCAATCATGTATCGTATTGAATTACATCTGTTACGTTTCTTGAAATTATTGATTTCTCTCTTAACTTTGTTAATGATGATCTGGTCCATATGTTTATTTTTTTCAGACATTATTATTAAATTCGTGAATTTTCCAATGGGCAATATTTGCTTTAGTGCTAGAGTCAAATTTCTATTATTACTAACATTGTTAGTGTTGAACATAATTATGACAAAATCTTCAGATCCATATTGTATCGTATCTTGAAAGATATTGCTTGTCAAGTCCGATAGTTCCTTTTCTGACTTCAAAATTTCCTCAAATTGGTAGTTTGTGTATTGAGTTTTTTTTCTCAAGACTAAAGGAAAATTCACCGCATATTGATCACCTATTATCATGTTTTTTTTTGAGGAAATGGGATTTCTAGATAAGCTTTTTTCAAGTAATATCAGGTCACTTTCTACATGTGGATCACTGTTATTAGAATACGCTGCAGATCCTTCATAGTTTTCTAGTTCCTCCAATAATGTTAATCCATCGTTCGACTTTCCAGTGTGACTCTTCTCAATAAGATTCACAACTTCGGACTTTTTTTTATCACATGATCCCTCCGTCTTAGTGTTTATTTGATTCGCTGGTGTTTTTTTATTTCTACGAGGACTAAGTGGTTCACTTTCACTTCTTTCTTAGATTGGCACAAAATCATCAATTAATACTAAGCCTTTTGCCGACTTGTTAACATTTTCAATAAATTGATCTGCATTGCTCACCTGGATCCTTTTGTTTTTGTCTGCTGGTGGGATTAATTTTGATGATGAATTGTTGGCTTCTGTTTGCGTTGATGTTGTTTGTTTTGGTTTACTGGTCAAGTTATGTATAATAATTTGAAGTTCATCTATTTTTATACTTGACTCTCTGATTATTTCTTCTTGTGACTTAATAATATCATTTAATTCGTCCTCCCGCTGTACAGCTTCATCAGCAAATAAGTTGTTATTTTGTGTCAGTTTTTCAATCTGGCTGTTCATCATTTCTGTACTTTCGGTAAGTTCATTTATAGTCTGTTCAAACACACTTTTTTCATCTGCCGAGCTAGTTTCAGAATGATCTTTACAATTTTCACAAAGAATTAACAAATTCTTTAGGAATTCATATTTGTTTCTCCTTTTCATTACACAACTCTTATGTGATACTCCAAAGCATTTTTTACATATACCAAAGCATTTTTTACATATATAATAATTGAGAGGAAATGATCTTGTTTTACAACAATCATAGTTGACCATATTGATCTCCAGTGGTATCTTGAATTACAACTATTAACGTATAATTACCATAGGCTCCCGTACTATAGCAAATAATTCAATATCACATCGATGTTTTATTCAGCATTCAGTTTTTGTTCATACAAAAAGTACAAGAAGAGATAAAGGAGGAATAAAAACCTGGCACACTTTTAACTTCGTACTTTTTTGTTGGCAAATGTATCACCATAAACAATCAATTATTTAATGAGTTCCTTTGGTTATGGAGGATTCTTGGTAAATATTGTCTTATCTGATGCCGCTCATGTGTAGGATTCTAATGGTATAAAATACACTTCAATATGTTCACTATGTCTCGTGAAAAATGAGTAAAAACTTTCGGATATCACACTCTTTTTCTTCGGATATCACGATAATAATGTGCAATTATGCCAAATACGTCATTGACTTGTTTCTTTTTAAAGAAACATATTGAACCCTGTTCAATAGGTAGCATAGATGGCGGCGAAAGTAAAGTGGCGTCGGAAATAATGTGCAAATATTGTTCTTCTAAAGATAGAAATTGCCCCAAGTGTAATAAATGTGGTGCAGTAGCACACCCTAGTTGCGCCAAAAGGATTAAAAATGTAATACTAAATGCGGATGCCATGATATGCTACCAAAACGAAAATGAATTACATAACCTTAACTCGGAGGAGAAACTTGATTTATCCTTCAGTGAGGAACTGATAAGAAATTGAAGGGCCCAGCACATGTAAGGATATATGTTGAACGAGTTATTGGTTGATAAAGAACAAGTTTGGTATTTTCCATGGTACTATTCCAAATAAGTATGATAAAGAAAGGTACTGACACTGTAAGTTTATCAGATACAATTGTTACAGTTTGCAGTGGATTGGTGCATATTGCAGAACCTATGATTCCGCTTTAGATTCAACAAACAAAAAGTATATTCAATGAACCACAATCATTCAAAATTACCTGAATAAATATTTCAGCAGCTGAGTTACACATGTTTGACCGTATTTTTTGTATGGAATAAGATGGGAAGTAAAATTAATTTTGCTATGTATTACAACTCTAGATCTATCTAAGATTTCCTTCCATATCTCTCGTATATTTTTTTAAAATAATTACTCTATACCACTTGAAAAGTTACTTTCATCAAAAATCATGTTTATCATTCATTATACAAGACTCTAGTCTTTTCCACAAATGTTTGATGATATTTTTAATTTATATAGTTAGATCCATCAGTTTTCATTGAAAATTCCACCAAAATAAATGTGATATGGTCAACAAACATTCATGAATAAGAAGAAAAACTCAAGTGATTTCATTTGTTCATATATTATTTCTATGTCATGCTATTATTGTGCAGACACGATAAAATTATATTATTTATTTTATATTTGATAAAAATATAATCATTGAAATAAAACATTGTCTTCATGTTCTGATGATTCAATAAATGAAAATATATTCCAACTATGTGTGTTTCTCTTCTCAGTCTTAACCTTCCTTTTATGAAAGTGTGAAAATACTTCCCAACGTAAATTGTATGTAGAATGTATTATTAAAACTATTTTTTCGAAAATATGGACAGGGTGTTCATAAAATCAGATGTGGAATCATCTGTGACTGAAAGACAAACTCAAGTCACTATCTTCCATCGTTCAAAATAACCTCTCTCAATATTCCCAATTGAAAAAATATGATTTTTCCGGAAATGGAAAAATCTACGATAAAAATGAAGCTATATTTTGGTAATTTCAAACAGAAAACAACTACTTCCCCGGCTAAGGCCACGATGGATGTTGAACTACATCTGATATATATATATTGTGAAAATACCCTAACTAGAAAAAATAATATCAGAAAGTGAAAATTTGCATTTTTTTCAGATAGTTTTTTTAATCATCCAGCAGTTTTCATTGGGAATTCATATACAGTGTGACCCACTTAAAATGGAAACACCCGTATAAAACATACATTTTTTCAAACGATTGGAATGATTAATTTTTTCATTAGGTAGACACTCGAAAAGTCACCTATAATTATTTTTCGATGTCAAAACTCAAAAAAAAGTTTTGAATTGGTTTATGTCAAAATAACTTAATACGTTTATCATTAAAAAAGTTATAAGGGTATAAAATTCACATATATGTACTGTAGCCATAATCTATACTTATCAGCTAGGTGTAAGAAAAGAAAATATACAGATAGATCAAAAAGAAAACGGTAAAGATGAAAAGATAAATTAAATAGATTACCTACAGTTTTTTCAGTCTTTTTAAATGATGATAAAGAAGAATCAAAAAGTTCTAAATCTACATTGTATTTATTAGCAAGTCTCAAAATCCTATTATAGACTCATTCTGTCCATAATTGGTTCGATAAAAGGGTACTTTGAAGATTTTAGAATTTCTTGTTCTTCCCTTGGATTCACATTTGAAGTTATAAGTTCAACTATTTCAGGGGGATTAATGCTACCATTGATTATTTTATAGATTAGTGTAAGATCTGATTCTAATCTTCTATGAGTCAGAGTATTCAAATTAAGAATGTCCAGTATAATTTCAAAGGTATATTCGCCAATATGATATCCTAGTTTATAAGCAGAGTGCCTTAAAAACTGTTTTAAATGCTCTCAAGCATGTCAATATCCACATTATATGAAGGGCACCAAATTCTGGAGTTGTACTCCATTATTGATCTAACTATTGAACAGTATATGACTTTCAAAGAAGAGAGAGTTAATTCATTTGCAGATCTAAATGAAACCTAGCATTTTTAGTGCTCTAGAAGTAATATTTGCAATATGGGGTTTGAACGACATTTTTGGGTCAAGAATGATCCTAAATCTTTGATTGTTCTTGCAGTTACCAATTCTGATTGATTGATTTTATATAGATAATTTATTGGATTTCTGTTTCGACAAAATGTAAATTTATGACATTTGTCTATATTCAATTGCAGTAAGTTCATATCACACCAGCGTACAAAGTTAGATAAGTCGAACTGCAATAATTCCCCATCATATGAGTCCTGAATAACTCTAAACATCTTCAGATCATCAGCAAACATACGAATTCACGACAAAGAATAACATCATTCAAATCATTTACAAATAGGTTGAAAAGTATTGGTCCTAAATGAGACCCCTGTGGCACACCAGATGGAACCGTAATTGGGAAAGATATTGAGCTACCATATATTACATATTGGACTCTGCAGTCAAGATAATTTTCAATCCATTTCAGAATGTTTTCCTGAATACCCAAAGAATTTAGTTTATGTAACAACAAATTATCATTTACTCTTGTCAATTGTCTTTGAAAAATCCATGTAAATAGAATCGACCTCTGGTGTCTATTTTCAAAGGCATTTATAATAAAATGTTGATAGATTAGCAGATCCATGTTGCTAGTTTATGATTATATGTCTACAATCCCAAGAAAGCTTTTTTGCTATTAGACTATCCAATAGTTTGGGTAATTCAGACTGAATAAAAACCGTTATGTGGACCATTTTTATAAGTTTTAAAACAACTATCTTTCCAATATTCCGGAAAGATGGAAGAATTCAAAGAATTGTTAAATAACACGTGAATAGGTTTGGCCAGGGTAAAAATGCATTTTTTAATTAGGAATAACAGGATTCCATCTGGACCTATAGACAACTTCCAGGGTAATGACATGACCAATTCTATAATTTCATTAACATCAATACTATAAGTACATATATCAACTGTTTTACTGAATTTATGTTCTGGGATTTGGAAATATGCCATTTAATTGTCCCATGTAACTTATAATTTTTTTATTGGTGAACAGATTTTGATGAGATTCTGATCAGTGATGAACCGAGACAGGAATTCAGTGGTATAGTCAGAATTTTGATAAAAGTTGTAAAATTGAATTGGTGGGATAATTAATTGGCGGATTTTTTTTATTTCCTTCCCTTATAACTTTTTTAATGATGAACGATTTCAACGTAATTTTGCCAGACACCATTTCAAAACCTCGTGAATACAGAGTGGTGTAGTCAAACTTTCCTCCTTTGAATATTAGAGTTAAATATGTATCCGCAAGAAAATAATAAAAGAAATGGAAGTTAAAAATCCTATTGGAATTGAAACAAAAATAAAATATTGTCACTAGTTCTACCGTATCGATAAAAATAGTAAAGTTGATCTTCACTTGCAACAAGTTCTAGGTATGCCAGTTTCTTCATTTGGGCAAACATAAACTTTTCCCCCTATACTCCAAGCTTTTTTGTGACTATAGTTCTCTTTTGCCTTCATCAAATGTTCTAAGGTTGTGCGTGCCTCGATCATTACAACTTTGAATTTCATAGCGTACTTTCTGATGAGGAAGAAAATTGGAAAGGAATTGGATTCTAATAATGACATTAGCCAATCTAAATACAGGGTGTTCTCAAGGTAAAGCATCTTTTTTAACAGGATGTACAACTCGTCAAAAAAGATCATTTGACAAAAAATCACCTATCTAAAACCACACTCAAAACCAACTCTTTGCCTGCTAGTGGTAGAAGAGTGTGACAAATCTGAATCAAGAATTACTCCATCACCTCCCGGATCTGAGGCACCATATTGAGTCTGAATTCACTGTGACTAACATCTCCAGAAAACAAATGTCTACTTCTGATGACGTGAAATGCTCAAGAGGAAATTGAAAGTAGCCCGGTATGTTGGGTTTCCTAAATGCAATTTGACATACTAACAATTTTTAAATATTAAATTTCATATATGAGCTCTAATCAATTGAACAAAATCACTGACTGAAAATTGAAGAACTTGCACTATGAAATTAAATTATTCTCTTTTCAGTTCCAACTCATCAACTTCTTCCACAATAAGAAAAAGAGCAAAACTTGTCAATAAAATTAACAGTTACAGGTAAAATATATTTAGTTTTTAATATTTTTGGTATTTAATTCTTTCTGTTCGGTTGTAGTAGACAAATTTGAACCTAAATATTCAATTATCTATAAAGCTTTATTGAAAAAGGTTCTTGTGAAATATGGCAACATGAAAAGAACTGTCAAGAAATTGAAGCAAAATTACAATCCCTTTGTGGTGTTATCAACACACTGAAGAAAATACAGCTTATTCAAAAAATGGCTTTGGGAAATTTGATGAAATCTTGATGGCCCATGATTCTGTAGAATATCTAAAACAGTGAAGCAAGGTAGAAAATATAATTCAGGTCATACTTTACCTAGGCATTTTGTACGATGCCAAACGCATTTGTTTAATAGGTACCTACTTCTCATCCACTTATTGCAAATTTGGTTCCAATTCCGAAAAAAGATACTTCAATTCCCAATAAAATGGGCGTCTTCAGTGTATTTTCTCAATCCGAGAAGGTAGTATTGGGAAATACAATCCCGCACTAAAAAAATAGTAAATTTATGCACTGGTATTAGGTATCTACTTGATATCGAATACATGAGGTAGATTTTTTTAATTGGACGATTATTCGTTATTCTGAGTGGTTGGACTGAAAAAAATAATTCAAACATAGTGAGGGATTGTAGTACGAGTGGGTAAGAAGTGTTTCTAGAAACTTCCTTTTTGGAGTTTCAGAAAAAAATACAGTAGTATAAAAATTCTCCACCAATTTAGAATGGGAGCGATTGCTCCTATTTGAAAAATATGAAACTCAAAAAGTCATGTTATATAATCACTAAAATAGGAACGTTGCATGAAAACTAAAAACTAATACCCACTCATCAGAATGATAGAGATCATTCTGTTTAAAATATATGGAATTTTATTACTTTTCAAAATTCCTAACTTTTCGTCAACAGCCCTACAAACTATTCTGCATAAGATTACTGTATTTCTATTGCGCAATTATTTGTTTCCCCAACTTAGTATGAAATATAAGTGAATTAACTGGAAATACAAAATGACTTCCGTAGATACAGTAATAATCATTAATCATTTATCCTGGCGAAAGTCGGCGCAAGCTGTCATTACACCCGGTTGATTCTATTGGTTTGTTGTTATGACCATAGGCGTGTATGTTATTTGGATTCATTTGCCATTATCAGTTTTTCGCACCAGAGCACAAATGAAACTAACATACACGCCGCTGTCTGCAGCGGAGTGGGCGTTAACCATCTGATTAAAATAATTCTACTGTAAGTGCGAATTTACACGATCCAATAAAATTGATCAATAAATTGAACAATAAAATTGACCAATATGGGTTATATTTACACCTGACAATTTATTGGTCAATTTTGGCAACAGTTTTTACTCAGTAATACCAATATACCGACAAGAAATGGTTCAACTTTAGGAAAAGTTCCTAATATTATTCAATAGCTTATTGAATTGACTCTGATCCATTCTTAAATATCGTTTGAATTGATTAGGGTCTGCACTCAGGAATTTTTCGTGAACTAATGTCAAGTTTTCTTTCCCTCTTTTCTCAATCCAAGATCTAATCCACCATCTTCTACATCTCTGTCTTTCATATTCAGCAATGCACATTGCTGCGAATGTAATGCAACGTAAATTATGTTTTTTTTTTCACACTATCATTTTTCTCGCGGTCAGGGTAGGGTATGTGAAATTGCGTAAATAATAACATATAACCTGAAAATCTCTGTTCTAGCAGGCATCCAATTCATGGCCGAAAGTTACTCCAAATTGTCACTAAAAATTGATGCAAAATTAGAACCGATTCTAAGTTATCAATTTATTGGTCAAGTTCAAATTGACGACAATTTTCTGTTTACACCTATCAATAAAATTGAAGGTCACAAAATTGACCAATTTATTGGATCGTGTAAATTCGCACTAAGATACGACTGCGCGGTGTAGCCAGATCGAAAACAGTATTTTTTTACACTCTTGGGCTCGAATATTTTCTACTCCTCAATACATTCTGAGAGTCCGTGCACTTGAAGAACCAACTGTGCAGTTGTTTATTTTGCTGGATATCTCGTAAAGAAGTGTTTATTCAAATGTAAAAAATGCTAATCTTTGTTGGAATGTTCTGAAGATCTTGTTAAAAACGATGAAATTTTAATTTTATTCAAAAATTATGAGTTGGGTACTTCAGGTGGATTAAAATATCCTAGTCACATAATTTAAAAAAATACGGAATTGGCAATGCCATGCTTTAGTAAATATATTGAAAAATATTCAGCTGGCAAAATCATATTCAATACGAAAAGACATACCTATTTACAGGAATCTCAAATCTAGCCAGCTTGAATGGTTTGAATGTGACAGTGATTGTGACAAACACAGGACCTACATTGTAGATTTGTTATTAAGCACACTTATTTATAAATACTGTAAAACCATTTCTGATTCTCTGAAAACACCGAACAAAACTAAATAGTATATTAAAGTATAAGTGGATAAAAAGGGCTTTAAAACCGCGCGATTTTTCGAGCAGCCGGAGTGCTCGAAATAGAGCAAGTGTTTTTAAGACCAGTTATCCACAAATACTTTACGCTATCTTTTTTTATTGGTGCACTTTGAAATCATATATACTGGTATTATTACTACAAAAAATAGAAATAAGAACTAATAATGCAAAATGTTTGAATTCGTGATGTGACATCAGTATACCTTTCGTTGTCATGGAAATGAGAAAAACAGATATTAATTTGCAATTTGTTATCAAAGATCAATATTTGTTGTCACCAGAGCTCAAAAACTAATTATTCTAATATCGATTTTTTGAATAGTGAGGCAGAATCGGTTATTACCGCAAAATCCTGTGATATATATAAAAAAGAATATGAAAAGTTCATCAAATGGATGGAGGAGCCAGATGTATCACATATAAATGAACGAGTTGTTAGTAATATTTTATTTGACGTTACAAGGTACTCCTGTCAGATCAATAATAAAAAAATTGTTATTTAGACTTCACGTTTCTCGATTTGTTGATGTTGCCATGGTAACTTTAAAAAACGCGCGTTTCTTAAAGTTCGATTTAAACACGCTGAGGCGTGCTTTAAATGGGTAAAACGGGGCACCAACAAAAAAAAAAAATTATCAATTGTGAAAAATGCTTGAATTTTTACCATTTCATTTATATTATTGTTACATTTGATTGTATTTTTGTTTGAAATAAAATACGTAATTTATTTTTATTATAATTTTCATATCGTTTTTTAATTAACTACATAAGTAGATATTCTAATTTTATTTTGTATATTACTAAATAAAACAGCTGGTATAGTCATAATGTTTCTGTTTACAAACGTGTCTTATGAGTTACAATCTAAACTATATATAATAATAAACAAACCATTTGTCATAGAATCCATATAAGCTTCTCAAAAACATATTTTATAAATTTTCAGCAATTGTAATAAACATCGAATAACCCCTCAATTTAGGAAAAGTCTCTTGTTTATAACATACCAGCTGTGGATAAAATGTATTGCATTTCATCTCTTATTATCACACGGCTAATAAGATAAGTACAATAAATAACAATTTGTTCAAATATATTTTCTCATAATTTCAAGGATTTTCGTTCTATTTAATTGTTTTTGAAAATTTTATTTAATGTTACTTATTAGGTGATGAAGTTGAAATAACTATACACGAACATTTCAATATGTGCATTTAAATGTCATTGTGTGTCGTCTTGCAAAAGCTCTGATTACTTTTCCAAAATCTATATATAATTAATTTCTTCAGCAAAACATTTTTATGGGACTTTGTCTAAATGGTAGTCAAGTGGACACGAAGTATATCTCATGGACGTTCTCGACAGATCAGTGCTGCTTGCTGCTATTTTGAACCATAGAGCTCGTCCAATATTGAAACCACCACTTTGGCCTTCCCCTACCTAACAACCAATTCTTCTCGAAGATGCCCGAACTGTGGCTATTAATAGAAATTCCATAGGCGTACCAAATTATTTGGTATAGGCGATACACAAGACATAGTTTTTGGCGGACGACGAGTTTTGTGATTATGGTCGTTTCGATTCAAAATTGGTATGTGGGGGTTTTCGGGGTCGAAGATTATGAATTGTTTGTCAAAATTCATAAATATAAGATGGCGGCTTCAAGATGGAGGACGAACTTTGTGATTATGGTCCAATTCGATTCAAAATTGGTATGCCGGGGTTTTTGGGGTCGGAGATTATTAATTTTTTGTTAAAATTTATAAATTCTAGATGGCTGCCCCAAGATGAAGGACACTTTTTCTGATTATGGTCATATTTCATTCAAAATTGGTATGGGGGGGTTCTCAGGTTCGGAGATTAGGAATTTTTTGTCAAAATCTATTAATTGCGGATGGCGACTTCAGGATGACGGACGCGTTTTGTGATTATGGTCAGATTCTATTCAAAATTGCATGGTGTGTGGGAGTTTCTGGGGTCGAAGATCATGATTTCTTTCAGATCAAAACTTACAGGAAGACCTTGTAATAACGATACTCTATTAGAAATGAACAGATTAAGGCAAACTAACTAAAAAGCAAAAAATAAAATAACTAATAAAAAAGCTTTTTGAAGACAAGCTTTAATTTGAGCCGTGTACTAAAACGTATAAAATGAATTTAAGTCATCGCTGACAATGATTCAATTATTTTTTGTTGTATATATATATATATATATATATATATATATATATATATATATGTTAATATTATTGATGTATGAAACGATATTATTCAAAAAAAAAGTCTGAATTACATTGCGCCGCGGCCTAATTCCCTCCCAAGACCAACATAGGTAACATTGATGTTTCAAAATGTATTATTGTACTTATTGTAAAATATTGTTCGGCATAAAGTTTTGATTCCCGCATACTATGATTTTCATTTCAAAATTGAATGTTCCTGAGAGGTTAAAAAGGCTCACAAACTGATATTCACCAAGGTCACTTCATTTAAAATAATGCAAATAACTTTTTTACCATTGAGACATGCAAATGAGATTCTAATTAAACTACTGAAATTTTCGATTCAGCAATGAATGTGCTTGAGAAGTCAGAGAGATTCACAAATTCACATTCTTATTTGTCTCAGATCAACCGAAATGAGAAGAGCAATTTGGCATCTCTTGGTGGTAACAGCGACGTATTATTGGTAATCACGTTTATAACATTTGGTGACATGAATGCGACATCTCAGGGATGTTTGTGTTAACTGGGTACTGATGAGGGCCGAAAGCCCAAAACACGTGTCTACGGTTTACTCTTTTCTCTGAGGGTTATGTCCATTAAATTTCTCCCATTTTCTTTTTAACAGTCCCCTCGATATTCCTCCCTTTCATCTATATATATATATATATATATATATATATATATATATATATATATATATATATATATATATATATATATATATATATATATATATATATATATATATATATATATATATATATATATAAAATAGCTCTCACCCTTGGAATACCTATTTAACACATTGCTGCCTGTGCATTTGGCAACCGCACTCACCAACACATTGTGCTCACCCCTCAAATACCTACCTTATCAAGTTCAGGTAGGTATGTATAAAGTTCAGCGTGTTAAGTTCAGAAGATTTAGCAAAAATTACCCCAATTATGATAAATTTCCTTAATTTTTGCAATAGTAATAAAAAAGATCCATTTCAAAAAAAAAACTATTGGAGGGCATTGTACAGTGTGTGTGACCCCTTTAAAATAGATTCTTTCATAGCCGATAAAAACGAAATGAACAGAAACAAGTTTTAAAGTATCAAAATTATTTATTCAATAGTAAAACAGAAAGCAGGGCAAAAATTGTTCCCTTTAAATTCTGCAAAACTCCACTAAAATAAGCTTTCAGAGAAGGTATCAATAATTTGAAGAAAGCTGAACTAATACATTAGGTATAGGTATTGAACTAAATCAATTGTAGACTGTGATTTTGACAGCTAATCATAAATAAAATAATAGTTGTTAGTTACGTGCATTTAATAATGGCTCTGCAACTATCATTAGAAGAAAGAATTGAAGTTGTAAGAATTTCCTGGGACAATTATCATAGTGAAAGAGGAGTAGCTAGGATTTTAATACATACAACCGAATCGACTTCCATTGCAGAAGACCGTCAGCAAAATTAACAAAACATTTAAAAAAACTGGTGCAGTAACCAAACATATTTTAAAAAATAATCACCGAAGAAGAAATTTAAATGATCATGCCGTTGTAGATTATTTTACAAACCACCCAAACAGAAGCTTACGAGTCGCCAGTTTGGATTTAAACTTACCGATAGTGAATATTCGGCGATGTCTGAAACGTAACAAAATGAAAGCATTTGAACCTAAATTTCTTCACACTTTAAAGGAAGTTGATGAAGTGAAACGTATGGAATTTTGTTTGTGAGTACAAGGCAGTACCTGAATAAAATAAATTTTTGAACCACATAATGTTTAGTGATGAAAGTAGGAGATTTAGGCGGTTCTGGGTCTCCCACCACCACTATTACGTCACGTGTGACCTTGAATGCTTGCAGGTGTGCAATGTGTGTGTGTTTGATCTTGAGATTTGCCTTTGAGATTTGTCATTGAGTTTTGACATTGGGTTTCGACGACTTAGAGATTCGACCTTCAGTTTTTACCTTGAACATGACCTTGCGATTCATAACATTAGGATTTGACCTTGAGTTTTGATGTTGGGATTGTTTTGGCAACCTTGAGATTTTATCTTGAGTTTTTGTTTTTATTTGACCTTAACTAAAGTTGTGGTGTAGGCATACATATTCTGTGTGGTCATGACCTTCATGAATCCTTGCACTCTTCAAACGAGGAGGGCGTTCATCCTGTGAGAGAGCTAAGAGTGAACTGCGAGTATTGATGAGTGTGTTGATGGTCAAGTGCGCAATGACCTTCACACTCCCATCTACTAAAAATGGGGTGGGGATGTCTCTTATAAAATTGTGTGAAGTCATTGTTGAGAAATCAGATGTTAGATAATATCATTAGAGTGAATACAGAGTACGAGAAATGGTGTATCAATTCAGTGAGTGTATTTTTTATCAGTGGAAATAATCTATATTTTTTCATACAGTCTTACTATGTCTTTTCTTTCAAAAGTTGTGGATTTGAAGAGAATCAATTCTTCAATAATGGAACAGAGGGTGGGAGTTTTTGAACAAAGAGCAATATCATCATAACCCATCGGTAAAGCTTTCAACATAATTTGTATGACGATTTGTAACACGCGTTTTGGTAGATCTATTCTAATGACATTACGTGATGATAATAATACTTTATTCAAATCATGGCTGTCAAAAAGTATTTCAGATGAATTCAATGCGGACAGTGTCAGTTGCATAAATGCTCAGATTTCAAATATACAATAACATATTTGGGTCAGAGTCACAAGTATCGGGGGGTTTAAGAACTCGACCTCTAGTAGAATTCAACTTCATAATAATAATGATAATAATAATATTTATTTACCATTCAATTTGAAATATTCAATAATTTTAGTTAACGATAAATAAATATAGAATTCCACAGAAGGATGAACCTGTGCGTGGGTTGTAACATATTAATATACCATAGATAATAATAAATAAAATTGTAAAGATTTTTTTTTTCAGTATGAGCAAAAGAGCATCAGAAGACTTGTATATAGATATCATATTAAAATCACTTATAGATAATATAGAAAGAGAAAATACCATTTTAAAAATGAAACAATTCGCAATAGAATTATAATAAATAAATAAAATTGTAAAAATAAAGTTCCTTCCAGTGTGAGCAGAAAGGCACGAAAATAATTTTATGTAGATATCACATTAAGAATAATTTCTAAATAATATAAGAAGAACATCCTATTTTAGAAATAAAACAAATTGTATTGAATGATAATATTGTTTATATGTTAATAGTTAGGATATAGTGATTTTATTTTGAATATAGATATTTCTCCAGTTAAAAATAACATTCAGTGTAGAAATAATATATTTGGAGCATCATTTTTCTCATGAAGTAAAATTATTTGAATATCAATGGAATATATTAACAATTCTTTTTTTGTTTCAGTTTCCACCTCGAACATGTGGATGCACTATGCCTCCCAACATTGGGTGGAAGCCGTCGACATCAATACCATCGAGAGACTCGTTCCTATTTGAATGCTTTGTCTGAAGATGCCCTCCATGCTACAGTCTATGATTTGAATGTTTGCTTCGATGAAGATGAAATCCAAAGATGTCACATTTATCCGAGAAGTACGACAAGGGTGCAGTACTTTGTGAGGAATTCAGTCAAAAGTCTATCATCATACCACAGTTCTGGAAGAAATGATCAAATTGATCTGGAAGGATTTCTCCACACTCTTTTTCCATTCCTGCATCGAGAAATATTAACTATATGATGAACATGATGATGAATATGATCATGTAGATTTTGATATGAAATAAAACTTATATTCAAAAATATTGTTTATTTATTTTTTTCCATTACACATAAACATTTGATATACTTAAAATATTCAGATATAGCACAAAAATTAAATATGAACATTTCAAAGTGAATTACGAACAGAGCCATCCAATGCATTCTAAGTCAAGAAGGTGTCGTGATAATGATGTTGACTTTGGTGTTGCCTGGAAATTTAGTTTTTCTTGTTTCTAACTCCAGCTTGATATCCACTGTAGATGATTTTGTAGCATTCGGTTGATGTGAACAATCAATGATGAACAGGGATTCTGTTGAAATGCCTCAAAAGTCCATAAGAGGTCACTCATATCTTGTCATAATAACTACGTTGAAAGTCCCTAATGCATAGTAAGCTGAAGAGAATAAAGTTTTTTTATCAAAGTCCAGGTTCCAACGCTCATATGGTTAGACTTCGGAGTTCAAATACACTCGGATGTTATTTATGCCTGCATTTATGAAATTTGTCACATCCAGTGTTTTCGTAGCTTAGTACTTGAAACCAATAATTATGAAGGAGTGTTTCCAAAGGTTGGTTGTTTTCATTACCTATATGTCTGAAGATGTGCTACGCAATGAGGGTAATTCATAAAGATCCCACATACGATAAGGCAACTTGATTTTTGAATTAGACCACTCTTTTTATTCTACTGAATAATCTGAGCTTTGCTTGTCATCGGGCCAACATGTTTTATTTTCCATTTAATCTTTGTAATTTCCAAAGTGGCATCAACTTCCAATATATGAATTCTTGAAAGCGAGCTATAATCAAAATCAGTTCTTGTTTTGAATTCAGAATGCTCTTCTTATATCCTCACAAAACCCATCAAATATTTGAGAGGAAGTTTTCCACTAAATAAAATGACTGGGTCCAACAATGATTGTTGTTTTGTATCGGAAAGTTCCCATCCAGTTGTCAAAAGCATGTGAGAGTGTGATTGACAAATGATACCATATTCTTCATGTGGATTTAAGCCTGGTTTTCGAACAACGGCAACTTTCTCACCACCCATTTCATAGCGGATCTCATCGAAGAGAAATGCCAAAGCATTGTTGGAAAGATAGCATACTTTGTTCACTTCATTTGGTTTGAATTTTCCCTCAATGCAAATGAAACTGTCAGCAATGTCGAGTATTACATCTTGATTGTTGATTGCAATTCGGATTTCATCTGAATTCTTGAACAATGGTGATCCATACGGCTTATGGGTATGCTCGTGTAGACTTATGAGGGAATGATCGACCACTGGTTCATTGAAAATATTCAACTTGTCACTGTTTGCTTCGAGTACCATTTTATTGCCGCCTTCGAATTCGGAGTCCAATAGATTTCCGAAAATTAATATTTCGCTGAAATGTATGTCTTGCCGTTCGGCAAACACTTGTGGGAATGACCTTTTCCTGGCAAAGTTTTTTTTGACAATATTTGATGGACGACGACCTTCGTTTGGTGAAAATATTTCGTATTCACTGTTTTGTCGTTTGTTGTAGCAAAAACCCATTCATTCGTTATTGCAATTTCTTTAATTCCAATATGACAACTATTTCTTCCACACTACCGAAATCAATGAGATTATTTAGATGATCCAATATGCGCAGAGTAATGTTGTCGATGAACTGACGTCCTTCCGAGCTGATGGGCATATAAATAATGTTGTTTGGTTCTTTTGTTATATTATAGCCCGGCTCAACATCAACATCATTTATGTATGATCCTGGAAATGATGTTGCAATCCAACGAATGAGATTCACGGTACAATATTCAGGAGATGTAGATTCATGCATGCGATTTGCGCTGAATTCTTTTTTGAATCCCAACAGGGATGCTATTGAGTTTTTGTCTCAGGTCCACCACTACTTTGATTGCATCATACATTTGAATGCATTATTGTTTGCCTGAAGGCTGAACAATTCATCCAGTGTGGTGTCATCATGTTTCGCGCCATGAAATACTTGCAATTCAAGTTCTTGTTGGATAACAGCATTTATTTCTTCTATCTCATATGCACCACATGGTATTTTTATATCATGTATGGTACTGACTGTAAGGGCTTTATTTGCGGGAATGAAAAAAGTGATCAAGTTGTTTGTTTCCGTGATGTTGTGGATTGTGTTGCATCCATAAAATCCATAACGGCTATTCTTATCCAGCTCAATGGGTGGGTAGAATTCTGCACTCAAGACACTGGATCCAACAGCTTGTAGCTCGAACTTTCGTGACATGACTGATTGCATTCATATGATAACAAATCATTTTATTGTTTAAAAGGGAAACATTCTCAATTAAATATTGATAGAAAGAGATTCACAAAAAAATAACTTCTTTTAATCGTGGATTTTTCAATTCACAGAAAAATCTTTCTATCAATATTTAATTGAGAATGTTTCCCTTTTCAACATGAATACCCCACAAGAGGTTATTGTAACGAACCTAGGCCGGACCTGTCGCCTCACGCGTTGCCATCGACAACGATGAGATCATCCCCGGAGATATTCGAGAACCATCCAGACGCTCTGCCGGGAAAACAACGTCAATATTGGAAAAATTGGAACACGCCGGTCGCCAACTGACAGAATTCGGAAACATCGAAATGCTGTTCGGAGATAAATAGGCAACCTCAAGTGGAGTCGGACAGTCTGAACGAGCCCATACGATCGAGCTATACAGTGGCGTAGTAATATAAATTAAGTTGTATATTTAAGTGTTAAATAAATTAGTTAAACCAAGTTAAGTTTAATTTACGTTAGAATTGGTGTCGGAAGGAGATTTTGAAAAAAACAAGTGATCGTGGAGTGGATAGTCAGAAAAAATAAATTGATAGACCTTTCGTA